>VDFB02152752.1:0-42007 GCA_007258455.2 Sequoia sempervirens
ATTGGGGGACGGCAGGGGACCATCCCCTTTTTTGCAAAATTTTTAGGAAACGTCCCCAAAACGAGGGGACGTCATTGACCGGATGGGCGACGGCTAGGGGACTTGGGGAAGGCCAAGGGACGGGGGATGAGGACGGACAAGGGACTTGGGGATGACCAGGGGACTTGGGGACGACTAGAGGACTTCTAGGAGTCCCCTGGCTGTCCTCGGGACAATTAGCGATCCTAGAAGTCCCCTGGCCGTCCCTAGGATGGTCAACCGTGCCCCGCATCAAAGTATGGTCAAAACAAAACAAAAAACACATTTTCATAGCAAGGGAGTGTGAACTTAATTATGTCCACCCATTAAATAAATTGGTGCCACTGCTTGTTGTCTTGAAATTTTGGATAAGTGTAACTGATACAATTATTCAATATTGGTTTATGTACTGAGGTGCCTAGATGAATTCCAATGAATAACCCAACGCTCAGTGCTTGTTCTCAATGCTATTGTGCCTCATAAATAAGTCTCACAGGTCTTACTCTATTGTGAAGATGATACATAGCGGGCCCCGAGACATCTGATCATGCAAAAAAATAACATGATAATTGTGCAGATTATTTGCCTAATGCAACTCACTATCATTCTCAGAAGGTTGCACTCCCTTGTTCTAGTTATCAATAAACAAAAAAATTATCATCAGAGTATCTGTTTTCTTAGTTCAAAATCAAGCTTTCCATTGAATAACTTCTAACTTATTCATTAAGATCAATGCATACCCAATAAACCATATCAACTTGAACACAAATGTTATATGTGAATGTTCTATAATGTATATTATGAATGCCTTATCCATGTTATCTATTGAATATTTAAAATTTCCCTATATTTTTATATAGCTGTCCCCAGTCGTCCCTAAATTTGGCCTCAAAAATCGGAAACTTGGGGACTCGTCCCGCTGTCCCCTGTCGTCCCCGTCAAGGAAACTTGGGGTAACCTTGCAAATATATGAAATCGCATCCACAATGATGCATGATGTCGGCCTCATCAAGAGTTGCGTCTTCTTCATGAAATTGAGTCTCTTAATAATTAATCATCATTTAATATGCAAGACGAGTCTCTTCATAAACATTGCTATTTCTATAAATTAAATAGCCAACATCTATTATTTAATTTAGCCAATGGTGTAAAGGAGATCGGCTGGAATAGACAACCAACGCTGCATGATAACATCAACAGCACAACCCCAAATTTCCACTAGACTCATTTGATAAATTTTGTAATTGTATTTTGCATAAAATTTCTATCTTTTTAATAAATTTAAGTATCTTTTTAATAAATTTAAGTATCTTTTAAGATGTCGAATTTTTGCTAAATCAAAAAAAAATTGATCTACCAAATTTGAGTCAATTCCATGTATGTAAACTATGGTCATTTTTGCTAAATCAAAAAAAAATTGGACTACCAAGTTTGAGTCAATTCCATGTATGTAAACTATGCTCTTCTATGTTCAACCACATGCTCTTTTGGAACTATTCAACTCCACAAACATGTGTAGTCATTGAAAGTATTTACTTTTCCAACATAAATGGGTCCAAATTGTAAATATCCCAACATAGTGTCACCATTGTGTTTACCAGAAATATGTTGAAGGTTACCTAAAAGGCTAAAACACTTTGATGATTTGATTGAAAAGAAGACATGAGCTGCATCATGTGAAGCATCTCTAGAAAATTTATAGCACCATGATATGTCTCACAGAAATAGTAATACTACTCAAGTTGTCTTCAAGCAGTGCCTCCAAAGCAAGCTTTGTATGCAGAGGTAGTATGAATCGTTTATTTCTTTGAGGGTGCCCTTGGTATTGGTAAACAAGAATATTTTATTGAAGTTGTTTTTCATGTTTGTCACATCACTTACCACTCCTTGTCGAAGAAGATCAATGAAACTTGGAATCATGGGCTGAATGGAGTCTTTTTGGTCATGTCATCTTCTAACTTAACTACTCACTACTAAGCTTCTTATTATTAATAATTTCACTAGATTTATGCATTAAGGTAAAAAAGACTATGGAAACACATATATTTACAACTCAAGAAGATCTCTATAGAAGGCTTCAAAGTGCATTCATTTTTCCATTAAGGCAATTGAATCATATAAATTTCCTCATGGGTTTGTTGTTCTCCTTTGCATTTAGAGTCGTGTAAAAAGAATACAACCATCCTTGGAAAACTTGAATTGTAACAAGAACTTCTCATGCATGATCTCCCAACTTGTGATTTAAGCTATGACAAGATGGTAGAACCATTCTACTGCACTACCAACCCGTCTCAAAAAAAATTGAACTACAACATCTTTGTGCATCACTCCCAGAATACATTTGTGATGAAGGCTACAATGTGCTTACTAGGATGTTGCATTCTGTAATGTCCCTACCAAAAAAATTTAACTTGCAAATTTTCCAACCTTAAGCTCACAGACATTTCGTGAAACAGTTGGTGGAACATTGACCCAATCAATATTTCTTAATTTAATGATGAGGAACAGCTGCAACTATACTTTATTACCATATGCATATTCAAGAACAGTTGTCATGCATTGAGCAAATAGTTGTCATACAACTCACATTTCGCAACTACTTGACAAATGCATGGAAGGAAATTGCATACAAATAAACACTGAAATGGATGAACCAATTTCTCCTATTTTTGACAGTAAAGCTATCAGTCATAATTCATACAAGTGAATACAAATTTAATCAGCTGCTGTTTCATAAAATACAGTCAACATACTAACCAATTTGCTGATTGTCTACAATTGTCTGATATAATTGGAATAATATGTTGTTCATACAAATCTGCTTCAGATATGACTATAAATTTGATTACTGTTGGCTGTCTTGCTCTGAAAACTAGCTTCTTGCTGACTGTATATTGTTCCAGAACTGATTATGGACTACTGTAACAGAAAATCAGACCCTCCAGCTTCACCAAATGATGCAACAATAGTCTGAAATTTATAAGTGGACTGGTTGAATATAATTATCAGCAACTAATACTGAGTACCATAGCTAAAATAAGACATATTTATGATACACTAGCTAATCCCAAATAATACCAGCAATACTCGAAAACCTAGAAACGATATTTAGATATTTCAATTCTTCAATGCAAATCTCCACAAATCTCATAATATTCGACACATTGGCAATCTCCATATGAAATCGCTCAAATGGATGTTGAGGGGTTTTATTCCCAACCCAATATCTTCAACACGTAGGTGACTTCTGGATGAAATCATTCTCAAGTGGCTAGGAGGGTTTTCATCCCCAAAACCATTCTTACTTTGGGGTTTTTGTCCTAGGCATAGAAGAAGAACAGAGTTCAATCTCTTAGGGAAAAAAAGTTTGATAATGAACAATGGATGATCAACCTCTTGCCCAAGCCCTCCTTAAATAGCTTTTTCATTGCTTTTTCAAAAAAGTGCTCTTTTTCTTTTTTTCCAAAAGAGCATTTTTTTTACTTTTTTCATTTTTCTTTTTCATTGCTTTTTCAAATACAAAAAATTCTCGTCCCTCCAAGTGACTTTTAAAATTCCCCTTTTAATTCAACTTAACTTTTGGGCCCGAACAATAAGTTACTTTTATGTCTCCTTATAACAACCCCTTTTCAAATAATTAAATATAAGTTATTTCCTAATTTTCCACTTTACAACAATTTAAATATTTAATCATTTAGTTATTTACCACATGACCACCAAAGTTATGGAAAATATTAAAATAGGTATAGCCCAAAATATGAATTTTGACCAGACCAACAATACCTTATGTAATCCCCTTAACAAGAAATTTTAACAAACTTGCAATTGTTTCAATTTTTGCACACAAACATTTTGTCAAACACTTGGTGGAACATCTAAATTTTTTGAATTTACTGATTATGAACAACTGTAACTAACAATTAATATCATAGGCATTTTGACAAATAGTTGTCATGCATCCATTTCACAATTAAATGGTCACTCAAATCTCAGAGAATAAAATTGAATTGCTGATGCTTATATTTCTGATTAAAATATACATATAATTTCAAGCCTGACACCACACAGTATGCTGATGTAAAGTCAGAAATACATATTAAAAAATGAAAATTAATTTCCTGACCTTTAATCTATAGCTTGCAAGGCTAAAGATGATGCTCGTATCAGTACAAACACTTCTAAGAATGTAGGTACAGCTGTAGTATTTATTTGTGCCCTGAAGTCTCAACAGCACTGGTATGTGTAGATATTCTGCCCTCTATTACACCTGTTACAGCAGTAATAAATTCCTTATATCTCCCAAACTGATGAAAACAATCAAATTGCCAATGTGGAGGTCTTCACAAACTTTAAGTAGAAAATGACCTCCTTCCAAAACCCCACGATATTACCAAACTCTCCTTACTTCCCTTTTAATACTTGGTAAAACTTTACCTTAAGGGTGGCGGGCAGCTTAAAGTCTCTAAAGACTAGGATAAATGAAGCAATTCCCCTTATTCCTTCTTAAATCTCAATTATCTTTCTCCAACGATATATTGTACGGCTTCCTTCTACTTAGTGTAGTGGTATGGCCAATTTGCCTTGTCAATCATACCATAAATGGTACAGCAGGTTTAAGTAAAAAATATGTGAATATTTTTATGATCGTCCACAGCTAGGGTTGACACTTTCACAAATAAAATTTCATGATATCTTTCACTTCAAAGTATCACAATTAATTTTACAAAATATCTTCAAAATCTTATTTGCTTGCAAATCATAAAATATTTCTTCATTTCAGGCTCCTGCAAACAGATATGAAACTGGAAAGATTAACACTGCTCAGCACAAACTTCTTCTTTCAGCTCACTTGAGACTTTCTTCCTTCTCTGAACCCAATCTTAGCCATAGGGTTTTCGTCCTAGGGCTGCAGAGAAATTCTCAACTCCACCATTGGGGTTTCAAGAAAATAACAATACCTAGAATGCCCTATCTTCACAAAAACTTCTTTTATAGGCACTTTTAGGGCAACTAACTTAATTTCTCTTTTATTTCACTTTTTCCCTCAATAATAAAAATAAGACTTTTCAAACTCTTTTAATTTGATAGTACTTTTAACCCTTATTTTCTAAGCCCCTTTTAATGTTTCATTTAAAGCAACCTTTTAAATCATCACTTTGTACCCCATACCTAGTATTATCACTTTGCCCCTCTTTTAAAATAGTTATGACATTAGCTACCCTTCTTTAAAATAAATAAACAAACATATGTTGCCTTTAGGAAAATAATATAAAGTTCCTTTCACACAATTTAAGTTATTTATTTAATTACTTTTCCATACATCCCAAAGTGTATGAAAAGTTAGTGTTCTCCAAGAATGTTAGAATTTCCACAAATATTGGAAAGGCCATAAAAAGAAAAGAAGGGGACATTACACATTAAGTGCATAAGATATCCATCCATATGAAAATTGGCACTCTCCCAAAATCACATACTTTTCCAAGAAGTGTGGAGTGCTTCAAAAATGTTGGATCTACATACAAAAAGTACCAATGTACTCAGCTTGGCTCCAAGTACTCTCTACCACTATCAGAATGCCTTTCTAATAAAGCTAGCACTCTGCAAGAAAGTTTGAGGTTTCCAAGAATGTTGGAATGGACCAAAAAAGGAACATTACACATTCCATCACCATGAAACTTTGGAAAGATTTCCTCAAGCCATGTGGGAAAGCATGAGACTCAACAAGTGCCAAAGAACTAGTGCTAGCTCCCTACAACAATGGTAGTGGAGCAAGACCATTATTGTTATGAACTTATGAGGCATTCTTACACATTATTTAAAGTGGTTCCTTGTCCAATGCTGAAAATATTTTGATGAGTTCAAGAATTATCAGTGAAGAAGTACCTTTTCTTGAAGGTGATTGATTGAGCTTCTAAGAAGACCTATCTTCCTTTGTGATCTAGTATAGAACTTATCAACTAGGATGAAATTACTTCAATCAAAGGTGTGATAAGATTGATTTTCTGGAAAAAAGATCGACTTGTTGAATCTCTTTCCCCAATAGACTTGCTAAAAATTGTTAGTGTTTTAATTTGTCTTTGCAAGACAATACAAAATGAAACCTTTGTTATAATATCTATACTTCAACTTGGTCTAATATTTATACTTCATCGGATAGGTTTCTATCACAAGTGTGATATTTGGCCTATTTAATAAGTTTACTTAGGAATTTATTTTGGATAAAAGCCTAAGTTATGCACCTAGGAGCTACATAAAAAGAGTGTGAAGCTCAAATTCTAGTAACTAAAGTACACCAAATCCATTTCATGAAAAAATTGGATGAACCTGACCAAAAGAAAATTATAATAAGAGCAAGTCTCTATTAACTATCTTGAGTTTGTTGTACATCTCCATACGAACCAAAGAGACTCACAAATGGCCACATATGCCACTACAGTGACTTGCCAAAATATCTTGATCAAGTCCCAAAAACATAAAAATACCATTTGAGAGTTTGAACAAAGTTTATGTGGATAGACCACAAATTACACAAGCCATTCTATGCCCAAGAACATATACACTAAAATTAAATTGAGGGTTGGATAGAGCCAAGAGGTCTTCCTCCTAGGATTTAACATCTACCACAGATAAAGTATATAGAATTCAAAAATGCAAAATATTACCCAAAGGCTTTAAGCACTTGAATGATTTACCATGGTTGCATAGAATCATATACAAATGTTCCATTACACAATCCAGATGTACCTCCACCTCCTCTTTAATATTATCTACATCATCATGTAGCATGAACAAACCCACAACCAAAGTTGCACTAGTAAAGGATTAAGCGTGTCAAAAACACTACTCCTCCTTATTGATTGCTTAGGATCAAGCATTGACTTGACCGTAGCTTCACTGATCAAAATGTAGTCTTCTCCGTCCATTTTCTTAGACATACCCCATAAATGAAGCATCCCAATGTGTAGCTTTGGTTGGAGAGCTTCTAAGAAATATATTTACAAACCTATTTGAGACCTTGCTACCATTCACTCTACTAAAATCTTACCAACTTCAATCTCCACGTCAACACGAATTTTTTTCTTCCTATTTGCATAGCACCTTTTACCATTATCTTCATATGTAGAGACCATACCACCACCTATACAAGAGCTCAATTGATGTCTTCACTCAAGGTACTCAAAAAAGACTGTGTCGGCTTTATCATCGCTTCTTTAAATAGGAATTAATAATGCAAGGGTGCCATCTATTCTCATGCATCCCTTTCCTGCCATCAATACCAACAAATCCATAATAATCAAGATCATGCAACCGCCAAAGCTTTGTATGATTGTTGTAGTTGCCTTGACAACTTGTCTAATGTCCTACCACATGCTCTTTAACAACTTGTTTTACTTAGGATATTAGGAATAATTAAAATTCCTCATCTAAGTAGTTGATAATGACATGTGTTCACCTTGACTTGAGAGTACACAAACACTACTACTACCTCATAAAACCTTGATTGGCATCTGTTTGGTGCCACCTATATTCAATCAAAGCTACCTCTATCTTAGTTAAATTGAGGGAACTGATTCAGTAATTGCAATTCAACTCTTGATCTCATAGTTAGACTAAGTTAACTAATCCATTGATTGGTAGTCAACTTATGACCTCTAGACATGATAAAATTGCCAAGGTTTTCCCCAAGTTTTTGTGAAGTCCCAAGTTAACCAGCCTAAATGATGAGGGCTACGTATTTGTCCAATATTCCACAGAGAATTGGCACTTGCTCTTGCTTACTCTTCCTAATGCTTGCACTCAAACAATGTACTTGGCCTCTCTCTTGCTATTGCTCTCACTTTTCCTATCCTAATACTCACTCTTGCAACCTTTCTCACCTTTTTGTAAGAGCTTAAGGTGTGGGTGGGGCCCATAAACCATTGGCGTTAGTGGCACAAAAATTAAAAATATCTGAATTTTTTTTAAATGCACTTTTTGAGCTAAATGACATGGGGGAAGCCTGAGCATTTCCGATGCATTCAAGAGATGTGATCGAGTACCTAAGGGTCCCAAGGACGTCCCAACATCTCCTTGCAATCCCCAAAATAAGGGAATGCCCCAAAAATGTCCCCTCTTTGAGAGAGATGTCCCAAGGACATCCCCCAATAGGTGGTGGTGGCAGGACAAAAGGGGGATGTTTCCCTTGAGTCCCCGCATCTTGGGAACATCACTACCCTGAAAATGGCTGGATGTTTTGGGGGGACACATCCCCGTGAACACTAGAAATTCTCCTAACAACTAAGCATAGGCAAAGAAATTAGTTGACTTTGCAACTCTGGGTGGAGATTTTAAATGGCATAATCACATCAAATGTGCATTGGCAAAGACATCAAGTGGCAAAACCATACTAGAAATGCACCTTAGTTACATCAGTAACCTCCTCTAACATGGGCAGACATTTATGTGACAAAGCTACTCATAAAGTGCGCTTGATTTATACTTGCAAGCTTTAATAACTTGGGCAGACATTTTATGTGATTTTGCCACCATTTTTATATGAAGTGGAGCTTCTGTAATGTCCCCTGCTGGTTTTGATGTTATTTTTCAGTTTCAGCCTCGGGACATTTCATCAAACACTTTATCTAACAAACTCTTTGACTGCTGGTTATGATTCCTTTGCATAAAATGATTTCAAGTGTTTAACTAATAACTGGAAATGAGCAATGCAAATGTTTTCTGACCTTTCCAAAGCATAAGAATGACTGAAACTGAAAATGCAATGGGCTAATTGACAGTTACAGCCAGTGATATTATCACAAACCATTGGCATACATTCTCAGAATTCACTTTATGAAATAAACTGTGCAATTTCATTACAATATTCAAGGCTGATTGCCTCCAGTAAACGAAGTGATTATGCAATACAATATAATGGCAAACTTAGACTTGAAAGGCAGCAATATTATTTACTGAGTACAGCGATATATTTGATACTCAGATAAATAACTAACTGCTGTATAAACCAGCCTGTAATGTCCCCTTCTCGAGCATGATCTTTCCAGTGACCGTTGGCCTATTCTGGAGACCCATAGGCTATTCGGAAGGTGAAAATTAGGGTTTCTGGTTTTGAAGGATGGTCTTGCTTGAGGTTGGTTGTTTCAATGGCAGATTCTTTCTGGGTTTTCAGAGAGCTTCGAAGTGATATGTTGTTCGTGGCATTCTGAGCATTTTCAGGAATTTACTATTTTTAGTAAATTCTATTTCTGGCAGTGGTCCTGTTGGTTTCGGCTCGGTTGGCTTTCCATTTCAGACTGATCAGTTGGCTTACTCATTTTTGGCTCTGGGGCATAACTGGAGAGATAAGTCGAATTATTTTAATTAAGTCATGTTTTAATGTTATATTTTAACATTGACCCCCTTGGCCTAGCAACTTCACTTTAAGTTGTTTTAAAAGATGTTCTTTATGGGTGGGCGCCTCATTGAAGGAATTAATTATATTTCTTATTAAAAGATTTAATCCAAGCATAAGTTGGACGCCAACTTCAAGGAAGAGATAAAGTTTGTAATTAAAAGTCAAATATTGCTTGGTAAAGTGGGACGCCATCTATTGGAGAATTAGGGTTTGACTCAAAAAAAGAAGATTAGGGTTTCGAGAAGGTCAACGGGAAATTATAAAAAGAAGCCATTGGTTCTCACTTTAGCATCTTTTGTCTACAGGAATGTTATGCTGTCGGATTGGCTTTGGGATTGCTTCGAGGAATGAAAGCCTCCTAGCTTGGCATTGCTTCTCGCTTGAAAGATAGCGACTAGTGGTGAGATAGTGTAGTTTGAGAGTTTTGTATTGGGATTTGTGCATTGTAGTCAGTGTGTAGCTTTGTAGATCAGATTTATGCATATTAGTGAGTTTCTGGAGTTGCATATTCTTCATAGCAGATTGTTATTTTAATTCATAAGTCGAAAAATACAAAAAGAATAGTTATGGGTATTGTTTAGATCTCATTGTCTATGAAGGGCGTACCTTTTCCCCAAGTTGCAGAATTTTTAGTAAAGTCTTGAATTTTTAAAAGGAAATCGCCCCTCTTGCTGGGCCGTACCATCTGCATTTCTTGGGATTTGTGCCATTAATTAATATCTGCATTTTGAGTTAGTTTTATGTGCCAATCTTGGGCGCCATCTTCTTGGGATCATATTGCATTTCGTCTCGTGAAATTTGATTGAGTTTGGAGTTAGTTGTGAGTGAATTTGAGAGTTTCAGGGCTGCTGTTCATGCATGCGGAAAACAGGACTGTCATAAATCAGATTGTCAGGTTGGCTTTAATAGTAGAGTTTCTGATCAAAGCTTTATTATTCATTGAAGGAAATTCAATATATATTGTTGCAGCTCTATTTACATCTTGATTCACATTGATAGCAAGGCATTATCTATCATATTGTAAGCTGGCAGTAGTACTGACAGCAGTTCTTAATCTTGCTTTATCATGATTTGTAATGCACATCTTTACATTCTGTAATTGCAATTGTATTTCTCTTACCTCCGCCCTATGGTAGCTCCTTTCCCACTCCGAGTCAGAAAGCACATTCTGGGTGTTGAGTTACTTTCAGCATTCTCGCTTATTTCCCGTAATTGCATTGTAATTCTTAGCATCTCCGTCATATGGTAGCTCCCATTCCATCTCGGTTTGGAAAGCACATTCTTGACGTCGAGTATTTCAGCTTATTAGATGATAGGGATCCTCTGACCACATGCCCGTCGTTCGCCGACGCATTCTTGGTTAGAGTTCTTGTATTCAGCATTTCCATTAAGATCCTCTGACCAATGCTCACACCTTGCCCACATCGGGATCCTGGTGTACATTCTGGTTAGAGTTGCTTCAGCATCGTTTTGGTTTAGAGCTAACCTTAACGGGTGCGTATTGTTTGTAACTTGCAATTGAAAAACAAAAAAATTGGCTCGGAATATTTCACAGCCACCAATATCTAAATGCTGAGAGTTACAAAGAGCATTCTAAACAAATATATAGTCAATAAAGAACCTGGAGATTGATGCCCAGCTGCTGTGATGAAATCTATTTGCCTGGAGATGAAAAGCAAGCTAATATTCTGTAGCTGGGAATACACAATTTCCCTTAGGTAATTCTGAATGTGGTCTTTAGGACCATTCAGAATTCATATAAACTCCTCTGTACTGCGATTGATGAAGATAGAACTACTCCAGCCAAGTTGTCCTTGGTGTCTAGATGCCAATACGTCACCTTCCTTGACTTATTCGATTCCTTTCAACAATAATAAACTTGTCTTATATGCAGCGACTGATGTTGAATCTTGACTGCCACAATTCAGCAAACACGCCAAGATAGAATTGGCATCCTTTAGAAATGACTTAGCTCTTCAAATATTGAATCGTATTCTTCTAAGCTGCTCCCAACAGCTTGTCTTGTGCGGCTGAATACTCCTTGTTTCTAATTGTTCCTGCAGACGTGTTTTAGTCTTGTAACTCTGGGATGACTTGATTATCAATATTTTCAATATCCCTGTCTTATTTGACCAGACATACTAGCAGGACCCAAAGAATCCGCTTCCTTTGAAAAATATGTCTCCTCACAATACAATCCAGATTTATTTGCTTGTCCTATCTATAGCACCTCCCAATATGAAAAATTGTGGTCTTACTTTTAATCTGACATAAATTCTATATGCCACATCGTTAGCAGCTCTCTTCAATTTTTTTGTCCTTATTCCAAGATAAGACAAACTGTGATTTGCTTCTAGTCGGGAACTTACTGAATTCCCAAATTCTGAACCAATTTCTCCAATGATCGAGCTATATTAAGCTGTGCACTTTCCTGAATATAATATTCTCCAAATTTAATAAATATCTTCTAAACATCAATATAGCACCAAAAAAAAACGTTTCTTTTCCCAGCAAGAACTCAAACACCTTCTCAGATTTGGCCAAAATAAAATATTATTTTATTCATTCCCTAAATCTCTTCAAGTATAATAACCTTCTCAGATTTGGCCAAAGACCATTAAATCTGGGATCAATCGAATCTCAGCAAGAAGCAGTAATACATCAGCTACTACAGTTGATTAAACCCTTGCAATAATACAACAGCTATTGCAAGATGAATCCACCTCAATGAAGCACAAATTGGACTCCTAAAGTGAAGCCCACAATTAGCAATAATTCGGCTGATATTTCACAGCCTCAAAATTGCAAATCAATGGGAGTGATCGTTCCCAAAGATCTCAAGAATGGCAAAAACCCTAGCTGGCTCCTTGACCAAATAATCACATCAAACAAATATCAATTCCTAGATGATTAGAAGCTTGGCCTGATCTCCTTTTATACTTTTTCAATCGATCTTCAAGAAGCTTCTAGAAATTAATATAATATTTGCACCTTTCAAATATTTAAAATATAACTTTATAATATAAAGTGCAAACATAATATTATAACATTAAAATAACAATTATTATTAAGGTTACCTTTAATAATAATTAAACATTATATCATAATAAAACTCCTTATTACTCCCATTCAACTGAATCCAGGAAATGGAGACCATCAACTGGCCAGGTGTCTGCCACAAAGGACTCTCTAACCATGCTCCTTAGCCTACGAGAGTCAAGAATAGGCTAAACCCTCAAAAACTGATGTTCACGAAATCGGGGACATTACAGCTTCTTGTTTATTTGAACCCCTTTTCCTTTTGGGAAGAACTTCACTCCACTTTACTCCAAATATGTGACATAGATCATGAAGAGGAGATATTTGCCACTCAAGCCAACTTCAAGAACATAGGTGGAGTTTCCAAGTGGTTGAAGTTGAACCACGTTGAGTGTGTGCCTCTAGCACTTTTTCCAGGCAAACACTAGCAAAAGATGTGCATTCCAAACTTAGACATTTTTCTACTTCTCTTTTGTAATGTCCCCGTCTCAAGCCTGATCTTTTCAGTGACCGTTGGCCTATTCCGGAGACCCGTAGGCTAGTCGGAAGGTAAAATTAGGGTTTCCTATTTTGAAGGATGTTCTGGCTCAGAGTTGATTGTTTCAATAGCGGATTCTTTCTGGGTTTTTAGAGAGCTTCACAATGGTATGTTCTTCTTGGCATTCTGAGCACCTTCAGGAATTTACTATTTTTAGTAAATTCTATTTCTGGCAGTTTTACAGTTGGGATCGGCATGGTTGACTTCCTACTTCAGTTTGATCAGTTGGCTTGTTCATTTATGGCTTCGGGGCACAATTGGAGAGATAAGTTGAGTTATTTAATTAAAGTCACATTTTAATGTTATATTTTAACGTTGACCCCCTTAGCCTAGCTTCTTCACTTTAAGTCTTTTTAAAAGATGTTCTTTAAGGGTGGCGCTTCATTAAAGAGAACTAATTATATCTTTTATGAAGTTTAATATAAGCTTAAAGTGGACACCATTTTCAAGGAAGGATTAAAATGATATTAAAAGACAAAGTTGCTTGGAAAAGTGGGACGCCATCTGTGGAGGGATTAGGGTTTGACTCAAAAGAGAAGGTTAGGGTTTCGAGAAGAGTCAACCGAAAATTATAAAAGGGAGTCTTGGTCTTCATTGGCATCATCTTTGGTCTACAGTATTGTTATGCTACCGGTCTGGCTCTGGAATTGCTTCGAGGAATGAAGGCCTCCTAGCTCGGGCATTGCTTCTTGCTTGCAACACAGCAACTAGTGGTGATTTAGTATAGTTTGTGAGTTCATTGGGATTTGTGCATTGTAATCAGCATTGTGTCTAATTAGTTTCTGATTTTTGCATATTAGAGGTTTCCAGATATTGCATTTTAGCTACAGCAGATTTGAATTTTAATTCATAAATCAGAAAATATCAAAAAGATTGTTCTGGGTATTGCTTCATTCTTTCTGTCTTGGCTAGGCGCCCCTTTGTCCTAAGTTATAGAATTTCTAGAAGAGTCATCAATTTTTGAATGCAAAGTCGCCCTCTTGCTGAGCCGTACTGTTTCAGATCTGCCTTGTTTTCCGTGCATAAATTAAATGGAGGGTTTTGATCAGCTTTCAGTGTTCTAATTGGATCGCCATCATACTAGGATCATTAGGCATTTCGTCTCATGAGATTTGATGAAGTTTTGAGCAAGTTGTGAGTGGATTTGTGAAGTACAGGGCTGCTGTTCGTGCACAAGGAAATCTGGACTGTCAAAAACCAGAATTTGAGGTTGGTCTGTTTAGTGCCTTTTCAGATCTAAGCTTCATTCATTCAGTAAAGGAAATTCCTATATATTGTTGCAGCTTTATTTATCTGTTGATTCACATTGAGAGCAAGTTATTAACTTATTATTGTAAGCTGGCAGTAGTACTTGTTGGCGTTTAAATTCGCACCTCTGGAATGCGTATTTGAAACGGACAGCTATGCACAGATAAACTGCTCTTCAAATTAGGAGGGGAAGCTCCCTCTTGCTGATGGTATTCAAGAAAGTAAACTAAAACTAAGTTGCCTATCTTTTTAGTCGAGCTTAGAGCACAAGGTTTATAAAACACAAGCCGCAGCTGAGATTTTCTGATTTAAGAACTTCAACTACGACTAACCTAGACTAAAGACGTTCCTAACCTCTCAAGTAATAGCGGAGCAAGAGAAGTTAGAAATTAACAAGGTAGATTTTCTGACAAAATACTTCGATAAACTCTTTCTCAACAAACATCTACACACTTCAATGCAAGCTGAAATCGAGATCATAGAAGCATAACACAAATAACGGAAATCTGAGATTTTGGATCAAGGCAAAGGAGGCTCATGATTTTATTACTCAAACTTCTGGAACAAGGCTCACTTCTAACATGCCTGGAACAAGAAATTGCAGCTAAAGAGGCTTGCAATCTTGCTCTTACACAATAGAAACAGCAATCACACTAACTCCTTGTTGGCTAAAGAGGCTCAACAATTTGCTTATCACAACACAATTGTGAATAACAACTTGCTGCAATCAGGCTCGCAATTTGCTAACACAATAGTTAAAGAAACTAAATGAGCAAAGGCTCTTATTTATAGACAAGCGGAGGAGTAGGGAACCCTAAAATCTCCTTGCTTTCACAATCTAGGGCTTGCTCAGCAAGCAAGCTTTATTACTAAATCTAGAAAGAAGATAACAAAAACCTAAAAAGCAGAAAAAGCGGGAAGCATCAACTATTACATCTTATCTTCTTTCTATCCTCAAAGAATGGATAAGGATTATTCCAAGAATAGAAAGAAAGCGGGAAAGAAAGCTTCTAGAAGAAAGCTGCTTTAAAACTCGATCACATCCGCTAGGAAGTTTGAGATTGTGTCCCGGTTCGGTGCATCTATGCCAACTAAGGCAATATTCTGATTCTCCAAGATCTCTTCGCCTTTTGTCACTTCTTCAGTTGCTTTATGAGTTCTATTCTTGGAAAACATCGCTGCCCAAAAAGATGACTTACTAATTGATAACTTGGCGGCTCTGCAACTTTATGCTTCTGACACTTCACTTGATTTCCAATTGAAGAGTATTGCACAACTCTTTTTTGACACCTTTCCTTTTTCTCATATCACACCTTCTCTCGTTCTTCAGCTGAGATGATGAAGTTTTAACATAGCGCTGATTTGATTTTAAACTCAACGGGAGTGTACTCCATATTGAAAACCTTGAAGAATGACTGTAAACTCGCCTATGATCAGACAAGTCTTGAGCAACTTTCTATTTTTAGAATGCTGGTTTTTCGTCTTCAAACGGACAAATTTTTGGAATTTTTTTCTGAGATATGGGTTTTGCTCAGAACTTCGTTGCAAGACAACCCAGATCATCCGTTTTTGAAAATCTTGAATTTTGACTGAAAAAGCAGCAAACCCTAATTTCTTCAATTTTCCACCGAAAAAGCTGGCACCTGGGTTTTGTTCAAAAAACAATTTGGAATGAACCCAGTTGATCAGATATGAAAAACACTGATGGCTGATCGAAAAAGCAGCCAACCCTAGAATTTGAAATTTTCATGAAAAAGCTGTGATATGGGTTTTCTCCAGAAGACTGTTTTGAGAGGACCCAGATGATCCAAATTTGCAAACCCTGAAGATTTCACTGACATGCAAATAAAAAGCAGCTGCTGCAACTTGATGAAAATTTCTTGAAAAACCTTCAGAAGAACGAGTTGAGTAGACCCAGAAGGCTGAAAATTGAAAGCCTTGGCCTTCTGCTTGAAAAATTTGATCTTCTGGAACAAAAAGAATGAAAAAGCAAGGGTTTATGCTTGCTGGTCTGAAAAATCTGATGTAAAACCAGCAACTATGGATTCTTTAATCACAAAAATTCTTCAAACTTGCTGCTCCAGCTTTCTCCTCTAGATGCTACCTGCAAAATAATGAAAATAACATAAAAGAAAGATGTTAAATAGACTTAGGGTTTTGTTTAGGTTTTGCTTTCTTTTTTTGCTTTTATTTCAAAACCCTAAATCTCAACCCCTTGAATTTGGACGCCATCCTCTTCTTCTTGCACATTTTGAAATTTTGAAAATCTTCAAAAATCTTCTAAGGCATGAAACTTTGGGCGCCTTTCTTCAAGAGGGGCGCCTATTTCCACCAGTGTTAGTCAAAATTTTGATATTTTCAACTTTTCTCAATTTTAACATGCCACTTCGCCACTGATTTCTCATTGATAGGTTTACCCGACAGGCGAGCTGAGTGGTTCACGGCGGAGCCTGTCTGATTCTGAAGAAGAAGTTCTGGAGGCACCTCCGGCTAAAAACTTGATTTTGACCTCCGAATTCACGGGAGGCTTTTCCTTCTAGGGGCGCTCAACTTCTTCAGTGTTAGCCATTTTTTTGATTTCCAAGTTCTTCCTTCTCCGTTTGATTTTCTGATGAGTCTTCGATTCCGGGAGCTACGCCGATCCGACTGACTGTCTGACGTTGATTTTGGTGAGGCCTTCTTGGACGTTACTTTTGCGAATTCCATCATTTGGAGGCTTTAAAGTTTGGGCGCCTTTCTTCAAGGGGGGCGCCCAGTTTCATCAGACTTAGAAAATTTTTCAATTTATTCATGTCTTTCACTTCTTCGGGCGACCTTGTTGAATCTTGAGCTCCGGGCGTCGGATTGACTGATGGTTGTGCTCATTGCGAAGCTGAGAAGATTTTAGGAGGGGTCTTCTGGAAACACTTCTGCCAAAAAACATCTTTTAACCCTTCAAAAGCTTGGGCGCCTATCTTGACTGGGGGCGCCCACTTTACCAACACTTAGTTTATTTTTCACCTTTTTCACCTTTGCTTTTAGATCTCTCTTTTCAACTCTCATCGGACCTTCTGTTCAGCTCTTTGAATCTGGTGACTGCGAACTCCGTTTGTCGTGCTGGATAGCTCGTTGGAAAGCCTGTTGCATTATGAAGACATCCCGTTATAACCTTGATTGCAATTTCAACTGTTTGCACCCTTGAAAAGTTGGGCGCCTTTCTTCAACTGGGGCGCCCAGTTTCTCCAGACTTAGAAAAATTTTCAATTTATTCTTCTTCAAGTTTCAGATCTTCATTTTATACCTTCCACTTTGACTTGAATTTGCTGGAGACTGGATTGTCGGATTCTCTGACGGGGATATCCATCGCGAAGCTGACTGAAAACTGAACAACTTTCATTGGAGACCGTAACCCTAATTCCTTCATCTGGTACCCTAAAAAGGTGGGCGCCTTTCTTCACTTAGGGCGCCCAAACTCAGCAGTGTTAGAAAATTTTCAAGACTTTTCAACTTTCTTCCTCGTTCCTCGTGCATGTTCATCGTTTCACCTTCTGCTGGAAGTTTGAATGCTAACATTGATGCCTGGCAGTCAGATGACCTCCATTGATCACCTCGGAACTCCAGATATGCTTCTGAAAAAGCAGATTAGACCCAGTAGGGAAAAACTGATTATTTTGAGATTCTGACTGCACCAGCCTGATATGGAAGTATTTTGAACCAATCAGAATCAGTTTGGACCCTGTCGGACCAACTTTCTATTTTTAGAAATTTTCTATTTTTAGAAAATTTTGCCAGTATCCGTTTCGAAAGAAACCCAGAAAAACCCAGAAAACGTTAAAATTTCGAGAAAATTTCTAAAAATAGCAGTTTTTCTAAATTTTAGGGATGAAAAACTGAGATCTGGGTTTTGTAGGTTAAGCTGTTCTTAGCAGACCCAGATCGTCAGAAATTGAAAATTTTGTGTTTTAACCCCTCATGCAAGACATGCACACCCAAATTTTGACCTTTTTGACTGTTTTGACAAGACTTTTGCACATTTCTTCAAAATGTCTAAGTATAACAAAAATTTTAATTTTGGGGTACAACAGTACTGACAGTATTGGTTATCTTGCTTATCATAATTTGTAATGCTCAGTTTTCCGTTCAGTAATTGCAATAGTATTTCCTTTACCTCCGCCCTATGGTAGCTACTTTCCCACCTCGGGTCAGAAAGCACATTTTGGGTGTTGAGTACTTTCAGCCTAAGTTACCGATTCGCCATACCTAGCCTCCGGATACGATACGGTACGATTCGGGTACGGGATTCGGGTACGGTACGGTACGGATTCGTCCAGGATTCGTTTTTTTGACTGCGGATTCGTATCAGATTCTTGAACTCACTGCGGATTCTTCCAGGATTCGGCATGAAGAATCCGAGCCGAATCCGAGCCGAATTTCGCGTCAGTCCGAAAAAAAACGTCTTTTTTTAATCATTTTTTATTATTTTTTTGACCATATGTTGACTTCTAAACATTAAAATATTCATTGCAACCCTAATTTCGACCTCCAAACACACTAAAAAGGTAAAAACAATTTCATTTTAACAATTTGTGAAAGAAAAACGAATTTTTTTGCCTCCATTGCTGAACTTGCTCTCTTGCTTGCACAAGCTCAAACAGAGTTGAAGGCTGATCGTTGGTAGTTCAAGGTTGATTGCTGTGCTATTCCTAAGCACTTGCAAGTGTTTGCCAAGATTCAAGAAGACTGTAGAGCAAGATTTGTTCAAAAAAGGTAGGTTTCTTTGAAATTTTTTGATTTTTTTTTTACATTTTTTTTAATGAATGTGAAAATGGACTGAGAAACAATTGATGTTGACCATGCAGCCGCCACACCTGCTGCTAAATCTTCCCATTCATACTTGCAACTTTGGCCTTTCTTGCAGCTTTTAAATTTTAAAACAAGAGAAACCTTTTTCAGTTTCAAGGACTTTGAAAACTACAAGAAACTGTTTTGAGAATTGCTTATTTGCACTAAAACAACAGTTATTTTCTGAGGAAACAAAGACTAATTGTCGTAAAACAACTCTGACTCGCTCTGTTAGAATGGTGTCATCTTCTATAAAGTTCTAAATGGAAGTTATTAAATATTTCAAGTTGAAGAACCATATTCTTTCTTAAGCAACTTTTTGTATCAGACTCTGAAATAAACTCTCAGACTGAAAATATTTCATTCCCCATGCTACAACAAGGTTGTGCACAAGAATTGATGATACCAAAGTAGGCATCAAAATGTGCCCAGGTTTAAACACAAGAACTGCTAATTTCAATAATCTTCATAGGTTTCATTCAATCTGACTGTAAAAACCTAGGAGATTCGCTTCATATGTTCCTTGCTACTTTCCCTTGGAAGCCACTCAGGGGGTAGAAAATTTGGAACACACAAAATGATGGCAATGCCAAAAACTATAACAAAGACCACCCACTATGCTTGATTTGGTGCTTGTGCGAGTGCCACGAATGCTATTTGTGGTTCTACGCAAAATGTAGCATCTAATAATGCTAGTTTGTTTGATACTGATGACCCATATGATTCAGATTGATCAATGATCAATAATGGGCCATGGCTGATTGTAAATGCTTGACATTTTATGTTTGAACTTTAATTTATAATTTTATATCATGACAATCGAGTAATCACTAATATTTTAATATTTGACTTAGTGACTATGAAAGTGGTGATGTATTTTTGCTATGTTATTAGACTATTAATATGGTGGTGTATTCTGAACTTAATTACTACTGCAAATATGTATATATTTCTGATTTTTATATGTTTTTTGTATTGCCGTACCCAAGCCGTACCCAAATCCAAATTTTTTTTTTTGCCGAATCCCGTACCGGATTCGCGTACCCGTACCCGAATCCAAAAACGAATCGGTAACTTAGCTTTCAGCATTTCAGTAATTTACTTCAAGCATTGTAATTTGTAATATTCCGCCATATGGTCGCCTCAACTCCATACTGGATTGGGTAGCACATACTTGGTGTAGAGTTCCCTTTCAGTACTTAGCATAGAAGACCCTCTGACCATATGCTCGCCATCATCGGCGCCATTCTTGGTTAGAGTTCCTGCATCCGCATTTTGATTAAGATCCTCTGACCAATGCTCACACCTTGCCCGCATCGGGATCCTGGTGTACATTCTGGTTAGAGTTGCTTCAGCAACGTTTTGGTTTAACTGCTAACCTTAATGGGTGCTTTGCTTTGTAATTTGTAATTTGAAAAAACGAAAAAAATTTGGCTCGGAATATTTCATCTTTCTTCGATAATGCCATTCCAAAACCTTCTTTATTCTGTTGTCTGCTGCACTTAGTCATTTGAAAGTTTGCCCTTAAAATTTCTGATTTGCTGCTCTTCAAATGCTGCTCTTCTGAATGTTGATGACAATGAGGGAAGAATGACCAATTTTTTCATCTATTTATACATAAAGTGATGCTACATTCAATGCTGGTTGGCCCTAAATCAGACCCTATAAGGTTAGGTTGGCCCTGATTCAAAATAACTTGTTTTATTTGAAAATCTTTCAGGGCTGTAACAGTAGAACAAGTATACAGAAATTGACCACAACTAGGAAACACAATTGAGCCAATTAGGAGTGAATAGAACTGTTGATGGGAGATAAAATACAAATATCACGATGGGAATGTCTCAATGCAAATATCAGAAACAGCCAGCTGAGAAGCCGTTAGATGGCATCTCTAACTAAATTTGTATAGCTCAATCAAATAATCACAAACTGTACCAAATGGTCTTTTGAATCCTATAAGTAAGATAACAGCTAAAAATTAATCCCATTACAAATGATAAAATGAAGGGAATAAAATTTTGACAGAAACAGAAAACAAAATGAAGCATTCAAGATATTGTCAGATGGAGGCATATCAGCAAGGGAAATAAAAGAAGATTCATTAAGATGAATATGAAGGATGATAATCACCTAAGATGAAGACGTTCTTGTAAATATACAACTCATTCCATTTATAGAAACAGGGAAATACAATGTATCCACATCATCTCCAAGCTTTGACATATTTAATGAAGCAACAGAAAGAGGCAATTCTGAAGAATTGTCCTAAGATATTTTCTCTCCAAATTGAACGCAAATAAGTACTAATACGATATTAGCTAGCCCCTCAGTCAAGTTGGTAGTGGTATTTAGAAAATAGCTGAATGCCTAGATCTACTTATTATACAGATAATAAACCAATGCAGGATAGAGCTAGAAGAAAGGATGGAAAATAAAATGTAAATTGTACAGAACTGATATTTCTTGGAGCAAACAAAAATATTACAAACCTTTCAATAGTAAAGACACGATTCTACCACAATAATAAGCATTTCGTGTATTTACATTCTATAATAAATGATTTCAGCAAATACTGGTGTAGACCACTGTTTAAGATTTAACACATCTCCCAAAATGAGCATATTATTATAGACGATGTGCAAGAGAAAGTACCTATGGATAAAGAATTTAACACTATCTTTTAGATACATGCTTCTAGGCCTTTTATTCTTTGGCCATGACTTAATGATATGCATGTTTGAATATTTTGACACCAAAAAATGGTAAATGAAACATAAAAAATGAGCCTAAACCTTCAATAATGAATAATCACAAAATTCATTTATTTGCACAATTATCTGCATATGTCACGAGAATGTAGCTAAGGATAAACGGTAAATCTATGAACATGAAACGATGACAATGAAATATTTTCAATTCCCTTGAAATTAACCATCCTTGCAAGGGCACAGTAACAAACTACAAATCTAGTAAAATATTATTCAGAAACCTGAAAATAGTTTGTCTAGTTCGTTAAAGGATCATCAAAAGGATTGTTTCAAAAGAGAACTTAGAAAAATTAAATTCCTACAGTCTTCTTGTAAGTCGGCATTTCTTAGATGATAAAATAACTTACAAGAAGTTCATTCATATCACTTGAAGCTTGAAGCCTTGCACGTTCCTCTAAAGAGCGTCCCAATAAAACAAAACCTAGTAGCATGACCTGCATACTAGCATAGAATGTAGATTCATTTCAGACAAATGGCTGATGCATAAGCTTCTTGATCAAATTACTATTATTACTGAAATTAATAGGCATAGAAGACCAAACATACTAAACCAGTTGAAAGTTCATACGTTCTAAGATAGTTCTGCCTAAAACACTTGTATGACATCATGTACACTAATTATGCCATCTAGTGTAGTAAATAGCACATGCTAGAGATAACAAATTTGACAACAAAAAATGAAATAACATTACTATTAATGTGAAAGAAAGAAACTATATTAATGTCCACAAATGACCAAAAACATATCAATAGGACTGGAATGTACAGCACAAACAATAGCAAAGGACTAGGGCAAAAAAAGAGGCCCTGGACATAAGCATACACACACTGGAGCTAAAATTCAAAAAAGCATACCCTCTAATCTCTAATGCAAGTTCCATACACAATTAAGGAAATATTAATGCTTCAAAGAAGATGAAAAAGAATATACCATACATCATCAACAACCCATAAGAACCGTACAATAGGAGAAAAAATGTCTAGAGGCCATACAACAGAATATGGAACACTCTGTATAGATGAATACACCATCAGCAGGTACTACAGAAAATGAAGGAATAACTATACCTTGATAAAAAAAATTAAGGATCCATACAAGATAAATTGTTGGCAAGCATTGTATGATACCATATAAAATTTTCTAAACCAGTTGTAGGATGAAGAAAACCTGTTGGATGGTCCGTATAGTTAGGAAAAGTCACAGTTAGGCATACAGACGTGTAGAAAGAGCGTACAATAGCCAACAAAATATTATTTTTACTTTAGTCTTTAGGATATTATACAATGTAATTTCTAACCTTTATCTATTCTATGGAAGGTCGTACGGAAGGAAAGAACACTTTAGGAAGATGAAGTTCAATTTGTTTTATTATTGGCAGCCATATACTGATAGAGAATGGGATTTTAAATTTATTATTATTAATTGCTTTCAGCATGGTTTGCAGTGGCACAATATCGAAAGTGAGACATTTATTATCTATTTTAATTACCCTATGGTGGTAAGGGAGGAAATTTTATGATTTGATTTTTTTTATTTTTACCCCCAATAAAGGCTTAAACTTTTATTGTTTATTTTTTCTTCTTCTTTTTTCATTTTACTTCTATGGCATTCAGCTAGTATTTTCTTCTTAAACTTAAATATTTTTCTTTTTATGACTCATCAACTGTACAGTATTGTTGTCTTTTCCATTAATTTCTTGTGAAGTCTACTATGTTTTTTTTTTTTTGGCAAAAGGCATATAGCCTATATATTTATATTTAGTAATAATAGATTACAAAATGCCAGTATTGGTTAACTGGCTAGAACTGAGACAGGTACATGAAACAGTCTGTTGACTAGGCTTATGCAGCTAGCTGATTACAATCCAAAACTGAGAGGAGCATCGTTGATGGAAAAAATGATGCATAGCTTTAACATTTCAGGATACCAGTATAACTATTTACATTGCTATGAAAGATCATTCACTAACAGCAGAGATAAAAAAGATTACTACCCCTCCATGCACGAGCCACCCACAAAATTCTCACCTTGGCAGCCAGAAGAGGATGTGTCCACCTGAACCAGTTGAGGGAATTGATGAGGAGGAGAAGCAGCAGAGACATTTGGGTGGTCGGCATTATTTAGCAGGAACAAGATAGCATAGAAATTTTCCTTGAGTTTGGCATCCATGCTCACACCAACATCCCATGCATTCTGATGAAGAGCCCTCAATAGAACCCTATCACATTTACGTTCCAGAGCGGTCTTCATGCCATCGTAGATGCTCACAAACCCCCATCACTATTTGAGATATTTCCTTGGGAAGGTTCCTCCAATGAATCCCTTCCCCTTGAATAGGTCGTATTCTTGTACACTTTGCATAATTACATTGTCCATGATGAAGTAATCTTTGACAACCTTGGTCACTATGTCCTCGAAATCATCCATTGATTGCAGCAAATCCATCACATTGGAAAGGAATATTGAGAGGACCTACGAAGGGAACAAATTCGCGTGGACTGAGGGCTTGTGACCTCTACGCCCAGAATTGTGCGGATGCTATCTTCTATTTTGTTGCAGTCTAGCTTGAACACCACCTCCAGGTCTTCATGGGATAGAAAACCAGTGAATGGTCGCTCACATTCCTTGGGTTTGAGGGAAACCCTAAAGTTCCAGGGTTTGTATTCCATGAAACTTGCTTTGACACCAGAGAACAGCTACGTTGAGTTTGAATTCACCGCTTCGCCACCTTAAATTTCCCACACTGTGAAGAATACCAGAGAGCAATGGCCGAAGAGATGAACTATCTAGAATGGCTATCAAAGAGATTGGGAAGAGGGCTTTTAATGATGGACGCTGCACATTCTAGCCAATATATGTGCATAAGGTGCTCAAGTTTACTATGTTTTGACTTCCATATCATGCTGAAATATGCAACATGGGTATTCGTAGACTCCAAATTAACTATTCTTTTAATATTATTATTTTAAAGCATGCCTCAATTAATTTTGAAATCTTCAATAAAGTCAAGTGCCTCTACTAGAACCAAAATTCTAAGCTTTGTGAACCTTGTACAATGTCCAACACACAAACTATCCATATTTTCAAACTCCTCCTCGATTGGTTGCTTGCCATTACACAATCCTTGTTCCTCTTCATTGATCTCCATAGCATCAATAAAACTACAATTCGCCTGAAATACTTCATAGTCCTCCATTTGCCAATGAAACAAGCCATGAGGAGTAATTGTTTCAGCTTCAAAACATGACTCTAATTCCAAAATTACTTTGGTGTTTGGCTCCATGGGGCCGTTATCCTGATTCTTTTTTCTTTGCAGTCTAAATATGAGGAATCCAAGAAAGCTACTACTTCACTTAAAGCCTAGTCCTTCTAATCCATTATGTAGTTTCAACCTTTGTTTTCAATGGAGAGTGTGTTCTATGAATTATCATCAGCTTTGGATTCTACCAACCAACCCTAACCTAACAGTGCATAGTACACTTTCTTTGTAATGAGAAAATTTAATAAAAATGTTTGAGTTCCAATGGCCATTAAAACTCCTGAACTTTAATTCCTTGTTGGTCTACACCCACCAATTGAAAAGTTGGGGGCCAAATGGTTGACTTGCCTAAACTTCTTCAAGTGTCTTTCAAAAGTACGTTCACACCAAACTCACCATCAACAATTGTATTAGTGAAATTTCTTCCAAGGATCTCCATGTGCACCACCACTGATTTTTTTGAAATATTAACCATCAATAACATGGGATCAATCAATTGGTCTCCTGAGAATGGCAATCTGATTATGGAATTATCTCCAGTCTAGATTCTAAATGCGTCATAATGTAATGTCCCCACCACAGGCATGAACATTTGATAGACCTTTAGACTTTTTAAATCCCATAGGCTAATTAGGATGTAGTAAGGGAATAATTAATTAATTAAATTAAGTTGTCTAAAGGTATTTATTTTACTAGCAACTTATATTTAGTTAATTATTTTATTAAAGATGGATAGCTTACTAATGTTGTACCCAAACCAAATTTTTTGCTTCATCAAGGCATTTTGCATAAAAGAGTCTAAACTTTGCTAAAATGATGTAAAATACAATGTTTTGGGCAATATCAAGCATGGAGTTTTTGTCAATATTTTGTCAGTCAAAGTCAGTTTTATTGATCAGACCCTGAAGCAGAGACTCAGAATGGAGCTTTTCACAATGGAGGAGCATCTCACGACAGCATTTCATGTTGCACACGGTCATTTCAGTGAGCGAGACGGAGTTTTCAATGGTTAAATTATGAAGATTTCTCAGAGGAAAAGTAAGAAAGCGCAACTATACCCTAGGGGCGCCCTTCTAGAAGGAGGTCAAGATCTTGTTGAAAATACTCATGCGTACAGTCAATCTCTTCAGAATTGGTCTGGCTATCCGATGAGCTATCCAGCGAAGCTTTCCGAGATCCGCAGCTCTGGCAAACAGCAACAGAAGTTGAAATCCCCAAAGTTCTAGAGATGAGAAAATTGTTCTTTTCAGGCAAAAGCGCAACTATAGCCTAAGGGCACCCATCTTAAAGAGGGGGTAAATTTTGGTATTTCTAATGGCTAATACAGTTAATCTGTTCATGACTAGTCTGCTCGTCCAACGAGATATTAAACGTAGTCATCCGAATCCCAGAATTCCGGCAACCGTCATCTGAAGATCAGCTTATAATGGAGTTTTCACGTTTCAGAGCTTCTCCATTGATTCCCAGTGCAACTACAGCTCATGGGCGCTGGTTAAAAGGACCCTTCAGATGGTGAAATTTGCAGACGAGGTCTTCCTAACATCAGTACTACTCTAGCCCAGCTCCGCGATGCACCATTCAGCTTGTTGATCCGACATTCCAAGTGATCGTGGCAGAGGTTCTACCAAGCACGTAATTTCACGGGCGGACCAACATAAGATTTTCATTGTATTTCTACAATCCAGAGGCGCCTAGCCTTTAGGCCTGTCAGATGAGGTCGTTCGTGTTCGAAGTCTTCACGGCTTTCGAGCGTAATTACTTTATCTATTCAACGAGCCTAGCCGTCAGCCTTCGGGATTTGGCAAACGCTTGTACGTGCGAGGTCTTTGGTGGAATGCTGAAAAGAGAAGATGTCCGGAAAATGGCTAAGTCTAGAGCGGATATTTTAAATAAAATACGCACTAGCGTTTTTGAGGTCTTAGAAGCAGTTTTCTTGCTTCGTCATCTCTAAACACTTCTCTTATGGGCCCTTCTGGCTGTCCGTTAAAACAAACGTGGCTCGAATCGGGTCATCCCAGCTCCAGATATCAGAGGTCGAAGTGGGGCATTTGGTTGAAAGTTCAACTTTCGTCAAAATGGTGTTAGTGCAACTGAGAGCCAGGGGTGCTTTTACTTTTGAGGCCCTTAACACAGCTTTCAGATGTCGTGCATATATCCGTTGGATGCAGAATGTCTCCAGTCATGCAGTGAGCTTCATTTCCTGTCAGCAGGGTTCACCGTTTGCCGTCAGCAGCCGTTTGAAGTGTCAAATGGCAGTTTTGGAAAATGGTCAAGTCTGGAACCCGTAAATGAATTTAATCAGGGGCGCCTAATTTTTCAGGGTGTTAAATGATGGATTTTGCAGTAGTGTCTCCCAGCAGACATTTCTTCCTTGTTCAGTA
The DNA here is from genome assembly GCA_007258455.2 of Sequoia sempervirens. NCBI lineage: Eukaryota > Viridiplantae > Streptophyta > Pinopsida > Cupressales > Cupressaceae > Sequoia > Sequoia sempervirens. The sequence continues at coordinate 27,465 of VDFB02152752.1, forward strand.
GGCTATCCGATGATTTCTTCAGCTCAGTCTCAGCATCACCCAGTCACTCAGAAATCAGTGTTGAAATTGGCTAGTCGTGACTTTGCTGTCAGCTATAAAATAGGAAGTTAATAAAAAGTGTGATAACTTGAGCAAATGGACGCCTGTGAGCTCAAGAGTTGACTTTTCGGAATCGGTGAAGTCTAACGGTGAATATCAAAGCTTCATTCTAAATTGTCAACTGAAGTTTAATAATATTTAATATTTATTATTGTATTTTAGCACTAAATGGCGATTTTCTATTTTTGGCGCCTTTGCTATTTGCATGATGAATATTTTATTATTTATTTAAATTCAAACTTCAAGTCAGTGGCAGTTCAACTAAAAGGGGTCCAATCAGAGGTCTTCTATTTTCATCAGGGTTTTGAAATCTTGCAATTGCTAAATTGATGCGAATTTCTTCTTATTTAAAGTATGGCGCCTTCATTTATTATTCACAAAGCTTTCAAAAGAAATTCGTATTTCTCAAGAGAAAATTCAATCTTAAGAGAAATTCGTATTTTTCAAAGCAAATTCATATCTCCAAAGGAAATTGAATTTTATCAATTTTCAAAGCGAATTTTATCAAGAGAAGTTCGTATTTCTTCAAGAAGTAAAGGCGCGCATCTTTAAGAGAAATTCATAGTTTCAAACAAAAGTCGTATTTCTTAAAGCAAATCCAAAGGCTTAAAGAAATCCGCAATCCTTCAGTAAGATCAAAGGCGAATTCTCAAACCTCATAGGAATTCGTATTTTCTCAAAGCAAAGAGAAGTTCGAAGTTTCCTCAAGAAACAAAGGCGCAAATTTCAAGATAAATTCGTGGTTTTCAAACAAAGGCGAATTCTTCCAGATCAAAGGCGAATTCCTCATCAATTTCCAAAGGCGATTTTATCTAACATATCTTTTTGCAGGTTAAAAGTTCATAATTGTCAGCAATTTGAAGAAATCTAGGGCGATTTTCACAGAAGAAGAGCATTATAAAAATGTCTTTTTCATCCTTCAAACTCAGATTTCTCTCAAAATACAATTTGCATGTTCCTGAAATTGGCGAATTTGACAAGTTTCAGTATCTGGATCATTCTCATATAATTTCCTTGAGTTAGAATTGTGCGTTTGATTTTTCAGGAATTTTTAACTTCAGAACATTCGTTCTCGAGTTACTAATTTTCTCAACTGAAAAGTCTTTGTACGATCGAGTAGAAGTCATATTTTCGCATATCTGACATTCTGGGTTGTCTTAGAATCTTTTTCTGGACAAAACCCATATCTCAGATTTTTCGCTGAAAATAATTCTTCGAAAGGCTATTTTTAACATAGTTCCACCAAGTCTCGGGGACGGGGACGCGGGGACGGCAGGGGACGGGTCTCGGGGGCGCAGGGGCGGGGGACCTAAATTTGGGGACGGGGAGGGGACGGCAGGGGGACGGCGGCGGGGGGGCGGTGCGCTGAAATACATATAGTACTTGAAAAATTAGTTATAAAAAGATGTATAACTGTAAAAGCCTAAGGAATAAGTAAATTTTAGAGTTTAAACACATTGCAATGATTTCATTGAACTAGTGAACATTGAAACAATGAAAATTAAAATGAAAATATACTTGTAACTTGTAAGTTGTAACTTAATAGACATTGTGATTGGAATGAGAACTAGTTGTTTCATAATTTGAATTTCAAAATTTCATAGTCATGATTCATAATTACAATCAAGTATCAAGTTATCAACACAACAGTGTTCAAACTTCAAACTTCAAAAACAAAATAGACTAAAATTACTAAATAGTAAATACTAAATAGCTAATGGCATGATGCCTCTAATGATCTAATCATCTCCAACTCCAAGCTCCATGCCAATCTCCTCATCATCGGAACCATCGGACGAGGACCCCAAATGCTCAAGCTCATCTAAACCAATACCAACCAGCCCTGTCTGTGTAGCATCCTCATCTATCTGTGCTGGCTCTTCTGGCTCTACATCCCATCTGTCTGCTGGACTCTCCTTGTATGTAGTTGTGCTGCGATCAATGAGACGTAAGGCACTATGGACAGCCACAAGCTTCTCTGCCCTCCTAGAAGTGAGCCTGTTCCTCTTAACAGAGTGGATGAAGTTATAAGTGGACCAGTTCCTCTCAGAAGCAGAAGAACTAGAAACCTGGGACAGCAAACGAATGGCTAGAGTAGTAATCAAAGATCTAGGCCCATGCATAGTCCACCACAACTTGGGGTCCTCCTGTGACATAGTCTCCAAATCTACTTTGGCTGCCTCTGAATATCCCCAAAGAGTAGCAAATTTTGTCCACTCAGTACGAAGCAAGCTGGCCTCTATAGGATCATAAATTTTGTCAATGGCCTTCATGAACCCTTCCTTCACCTCAACATCCTCAATAGGTGTCACTCTACCGGGACGTGGCACATACCACTTTGGGTTCAATGCGTAGGCAGCCATGTGTAAGGGAGTGTTGAGTTTCTCCCATCTATGCTGAATGATTGGATAAATATGCTCGGTGTAAAATTGCATTGTGGGGTCCTTCTCTCGCACTTTAGCCTTCATTTGATCAAGCATGGAATCAATGCACTCGTATACCTCTCCAAGGGAAGGTGCATTAGAATCCCCAAATCTAATAACTTTGAAGACAGGCTCAATGATGGAGACAATATATTTGGCATCAGCCCAAAAAACATCATTCTTCACCACCTCCTTAACCCTCAATCCCTGCTGTGTCTTCGACTCAGGCCATCTGTTCCATTCTGCTGTCATTACCATTACTTGCAATGGCTCTTGCAACTCAAGCATCCTCTCCAAGAGAATAAAGTATGATGCATATCGAGTCTCTACAGGCTTCAGGAATTCCTTCTTGGAGAAGGACCTGAAAAGTGCATGTGAATGATGATGGTTGCAGATAAACATCTGCACATCTCTAGCATCACTGACAATAGATTTGATCCAGCTGATTTTACCCATGTCCTTAAGTGCATTATTCATAGCATGCACACAACAAGGAGTCCAGAAAATATGTCTATAGGTTGCCTCAATCAACCTCCCTGCAGCTCTGCACACATGGGCCGCATCTGTCACTACCTGCACCACATTTTGTGGCCCAACCTCCTCTACAGCATCCTTGAGGATCTGAAACTGATAATGGGCATCCTTGCTATGCCCTGAACAATCAATAGCCCTAAGGAAATAAGGGCCCGCTACAGATGTGACGATGATATTGATGAGTGGACGATGCCTAATGTCCGTCCACCCATCCATGACTATGCTGCATCCACTTGTGACCCAGGTTCTCTTCATCTTCTCCATCAAAATATTAATCTTGGAATAGTTTTGATCCAAGATTGTTGTCCTCAATTTATTCTCCCCTGGTGGCACATATGATTGTCCTGCCCTTATTATTTTTGACACAGCTTCCTTATAATAAGGAGAGCGAGCCACGTGGAATGGAATGCCATTGGCAAAGAAGAATTTGCCAATGGCATCATCTGCCTCATCCTTTGCCTGCACATTGAATAAACTTGCTATAGGTTGTGAAGATGCCATCTTACGTTTCCCCCTAGGCTCTGCTAAACTTGAACTGAACGGATTTGGTGGCCTTTGACTCTGCAAAGTAGAAGTAGACACTGCTGAAATATGATCACCCATACTCTTACGTTGCAATGTAGCAGATGTAGGCACTTCATCCTCATTACAACCCCATAATTTTAAAATTTCAGCCCTGTACTTCAAATTATTTGCCACAGTTTTGCATACATCTACACCTTTGCCTCGAACAAGAAGAAAATGTGCATTAGTTCTTGTAATACTGCCAAACCATGTAAGCTCACACATGTGACACTTCCATAATCTAGTGCCCCCAGTTGCCCCAGGCTTTGCTGCTATCTTGGATGTGTTGTGACCTTTTCACACATCGCCCCATCGCTGATGGGGACCCCCAGTTGCCTGCTAGTTTTTAGGGTTCTGTCTCCTTGCAACGGTTACGAGAGATCATTTTGCTAAGGGTTTCAGGTCAGTTTGCCGAGAGTTGCCCGAGCCGAGTCAGTAATTCATGCTTGAATCAGTGCGTAGATGTCATGGAAGCGCTCAGAAGGCCCAAGAGACGAAGATCGACTGTGAATTCGGCCAATTCTGAGACTTCCTATTTTTTAGGAAAAGTTGATTTTTCGATTTTTCATTTTTGGCATTTTTGGGCCAAACAAGGTTCCCTATTTTTTAGGGTTGCTTTTTCTATTTTTAGAAAGTTTCTATTTTTGGAAAGGTCCCGAGTTCTGAAAACGCACTCAGAAGTTCGAAAAACTCAATAGAACTCTCAGAAAATCAAAGTAAAAAATTGCAAAATTTTCGAAAAATCTGGAAAAAACAAGTAAAAAGCATGAGAAAATTAATGAAAAGCACGAAAAATCAGACCAGATTCTGGAAAATCAGTCAAAACCAGTTCGAAATCAAGCAGATCTGAGGATGAAATCATGAAAAATCAGTTCTTAAATGGTGAAATTTGTGAAAAATCTGTTCAAGTCTGAGGTTCGCCATGGGAGAATGATGAAGGAAGGTGTAAGAAATGTCAGGGAGTTTATGGAATTCACCCAGCAGCTAAGAAGGATATCCAAAGAGCTAGTGACGTCCGCCATGCATCTTGAAGACCCATCCTTGACAGTTCTAAAGTCCGCCCAAGACCATCCTTGACTCCTTTGAAGTCCGCCCAGCAGCAAGCATGCTCATCCTAAGACTACTCAAAGTCCGCCTTGCATATCCTGGGATCTTCTAAAGTCCGCCATGCATCTTGAATGCATATCCAAGCATCACTTGAGGTCCGCCATCCAAGAGGTTCGTCCTAAAGAGTCTTGAAGTCCGCCATCTGCCAAGAGGGACGTCCAAAAGACCTATGAAGTCCGCCTTGCATATCCTGGGATCTTCTAAAGTCTGCCATGCATCTTGAATGCATATCCAAGCATCACTTAAGGTCCGCCATCCAAGAGGTTCGTCCTAAAGAGTCTTGAAGTCCGCCACCTGCCAAGAGGGACGTCCAAAAGACCTATGAAGTCCGCCTTTGAATATCCTTGACCCATCTAAAGTCCGCCCTGCATGTGCTAGAGACCTCTAAAGTCCGCCCAGCTCATCCTTGACCCTTCCAAAGTCCGCCTAGGCATGTAAAGTGAGGAAAAATCAAAATTTTGCTAAGTGTTGGTGCCCAGCCAAGGAAAATTTCGAAATTTTGCCTAAGAGTAAGAGCTTAAAGGGGTGGAAAAATGATTTTTTTTTTTTTTGGCGAAGTGTTGTGATAATTCCAAAGAGACAAGTGCCAAAAAGCTTCAAGGTCCGCCCTAGAAAGGTGGGACATCCAAAAATGCTTGTCCAAAGCTAAGGCAAAGTCCGCCACACTTGTCCAAAATGCCAAGGAAGTCCGCCTAAGATGAAAAGAATGATTTTTGACTAAGTGCTAATGCCAAGTCCAGAGGAAAGTTCGAATATTTGTCTAAGTACAGAGGCTAAAAGGATGAAAGTTGAGATTTTTGACCAAGAATCATGACACTTTCGAGAGGTCAAATGCCAAGTTTGATGGGACACGTGCTAAGGAATATCAGGATTTGGCAAAGAATAAAACAGAATGTGCCTAACACAAAGATGGAAAAGAAATTAAATTTGCCTAAGTGTGGAAAATGTTGAGAAATTGTCAACTTTGACCAAAGAAAAATGCACAAGGCAAGGGGAAAGGAAGGATCGCCCTTGGCCAGAAGGAAGGAGAATATGTCAGGCATCAAGGAAATTCGCCTAATAAAGACATCCAAGCAAGGATTTTGCCTAGAAAAATTCGACTGAGCAAGGAAATATTTGACTTTGGCAGAGCAAAATAAGCTTAAAATCTCGCCTCGGCAAAGGAAAATAAGGATCTGGCAATGAAATTTTCGACGGAATGGCTTAAATTTTGGTTTGGCTAGACAAAATTAAGGATGAAATCGGAAAATAAACTCTCAGCCAAGAAAAATGGAAGAAAAATCAAAATAGCCATGGGTCCAAAACGAATGGGTTGGATTAATTAAAATATTTTAATATTTTAATAATTAATTTTCAACTATTTGGAATTTAAAAATGCCTTGGACAAAATCAAATTTGCCAGACGAGAATTGGAAGAAAATAAAGTACGCCAGGCAGAGACGAAATCCGACAAGAAGAATTAAATTCGCCATGAATTTAATTAAAATATTTAATGTTTATTCAAAAATTCGAAAAAATCAAAGATAAACATTAAATAAAAAATCGAATTTTTGAAGATTTGCCCGGATAAGCTCGAGATTGATCCTTGTCGGAAAATAAAAGGAAAATTGCCTGTTTGGATAAATGAAAACAAATCGAGATCGAGAAAGAATATGGCAGTTGCTAAATCGAATTCAATCCTTCAGCATTATAATGAGTTTCAGCAACTCATTTTTTCACACACAGCTGAAGAGAAATTTAATCTTTCTCGAAATTGTCAGGCAATTAATTCATCAATAGGCAAAGTCGAATTTTCCCAGAGAGAGAAGCAGTGTTATGCTGAGGAATTTTTCGCGGAAAAAAAGAAAGAGATTTATTCAAAGCTGAATTCTTCTTGAAGAGGGGCGCACTTTTCAAAAAAAATCAGATTTTTAATCTGATTTGCATTCGACGGTTCTTCACTGAGGTTTGGTGTTTGGTCAAATAAATTTGCTATCTCTTTCATGTACTTTCATCTTGACGAAGTTCTGGCAGAATTTTCAATTTCATCCAAGTCACTTTCAGCTTGCTTTTTCGCAATAATTTAATTATTTAAACAGCTGAAAGTCAATTTTCAAATCCAAGGCACGGAATTTAATTGTTTGAAAAGTCTTTATATTAATGTTAATTTTATGACTGCAGGTTGACAATCACGGCAAGCGAACCATCAAAGAAGCTGAAAATGAAGTTTGCCAACAAGGGTGCTCAGAAAGAGACCAAGGTCATTTCAAAATGGAAGAATGTCATGGACACCGATCTCGGGCACGTCGACTTTGATGAATTCAAGAAAAGAGTGTATGGTCAGAAGGGACTCCCCACAGCAATAGCCAGACGGATGGTCAGAAACGGGATATTCCAAGCAACTGGATTCCCACCGGCAAGGGATTGTGCGGAGTTGATGGTCGAGTGTGCTCTCCATTATGACGCTCAGAAGAGAGATTATCGCACCTGATGGAAGAGTCTTAGCACACTTGGGCGAAGTTGCAATCCAGGAGACCTTCGGTATTCCGAAACATTCACGAATGGTCTATAAGACCAAGGAAGAAGCTAAAAGATTATATGACAGTCAGCCAGATTTGTGCGCCACAACAGTCAACAAGGTGTGGATGGACAAGCCTAAGCCATCAATCAAGAAGTTTCCCAAGAGACCTCGTCGGACAGACTTCAAGGAGGATTTCGGGGATATTGTGTTGATGCTAAACAGAATAGCTGGTAACCTGCAAGGCGCCTTCTTCGAGAGCTGGATGTACTATTTTATAGATGAGATCACCTCTGGAGTCAAAATGTTCAACTGGTCACGGATGATAAGTGACAACCTTCATGAGCAACTGATCAACTTCGAAGAGACCAAGTCTTTTCATATGAGTTCATATGTGATATACCTGTTGGCCAGATCATACAAGTATCCAGGATTGATCTGCAAGCAAAATTGGCAACGGGGAGAACGAGCTCAGGCCTTACGACTGTTATCCTCAGCTCCAATTGAAGGAGAAGACTCACTTCAGGAGGGTTCATGATGCATTCCTAATGCATATTACCAGAAAGCTTCAAGGAGGGGTGCATCAGAGGCTGAGCCATGAGGCGAAAAGTCTTATCAGCAAGTACGGGTCTTGGTTCATCCAGTTCCCGAAATTCACATATGTCAGAATCCAGCGATTCACTGGAAATCCCTATAAATTGCCCATCTATCCGACCAATCGGATGATATTGCTCGAGGTCTTAAGACAGTTGGAGGAGTACCAGAATATTCAGAGGCCATCCAAGAAGGCATCCGTCACATTCCCATTTTTCATTGGGAACATGTTAGAGTATTGTCCATCAGCACAGGCAGCTGAAAGTGCAAGATTGGAGATCCAGTGGTATCCTTTCACGGCTTACAAGTCCAGGGTCAACTTTGACCCGCACCATAACATTCGGACAGTAGAAGGGAGAAAGTACAAGCACAGGATGGAATTGGAGGATTTCTGGGCAAACGCTGCCAATGAGTATGAAGTTAGGCAGAAAATGTGGTCCAGGATGCCACTAGATTTCATGAGGACAATTGAGTTCTGTCGAGTGCCTGACCAGCTACAAGATGATGGAAACCATGTCCAGCCATGCTTTGAGGAAAGCCGACCTCTCCCTCCTGTGAAATGGTCAGAGCCTGAGCACGCAGACCTAGCCACCCTAATGAGGCCAGTAACTAAGTATTCTCAATGGTGGGTTGATTACCACGCCCAAGAACTGAGGCAAAAAGGAATCACGCTCACATATGATCTGTTGAGCGAATCAGAGTCATATTCGTCTACTGCCGGTGCATCCCATCAAGACTTGGTCGGGATTGGAGAGAAAAGAAAAGAAATAATGCCAAGTGCTGAGCCTGTTTCCAAGAGGCATAAGGGAGAACCTTCTCGTTCACAAGCATCCAGGAATATTGACGAGTTGGTAGCTACTATTGACGATTCCTTGGTAGAAATGCTTGAACCTCTTGCAGCTCAGGAAGTAAACGATGAACCTATTCAACTAGATGATGAAGAGCCTGCGTCACCTACAGGCACGGAAATCTTAGGTTCAGACAATGATATAAAAGTCCGGAACAATGATTTCGAGGAGGGAATGATTTCTGCTCTCAGGGAAGTTGTGGATGTTCCAAATGAGGATGAGGTTCAAGTAGAGGATGGCATTGAGCAGTCAACCATTCCAAATTGGCTGTTGGAAAGAATGAAGGTCCAGGTACCTGTAGAGGCTCAACAAGAAGATGAGGATGATACTGCCAATTTCTTGGCAAGGTTGGAGCAAGTCGCAACCAAGAAGCCTGCTAAGAAGTTCTCCACCATTCAGAGGAATGAGGCGGGCAACCGTACCATGCACATTGCAGTACCTACGGTGGACAAGCCATAGGACGAAATCACTCCTCAGGAGTATGCTATAACCACTGTTGACCTTGGCCCGACCTCGAAAGGTCAAGAAGTAGAAGAGTTAGACAATTCCGTCTCGACCATCCAAGCGAGACTGGAGAAAGAAGTGGCTAAGAAGGAGTATAAGAAAGAGGTCGAACGTCTTAAGGAATATATTCAGCATTTGACCCAGCCACTTGATCAAGGCAGTGCGACTGTTCCTCCTCTCCTCAATTCATCACAGGAGGTGACCAAGGAAGTCGAGCATGGGATGGTAACGGCCAGGGAAGCTCAAGACTGGATAGCAAGTGAAGGCACAGAAGCGGCCTTGTTCATGGAGAAGTTGGCACTTGCTTATGGACGAACTTCTTCATTTCTTTCCAGACTGATGGATATGGCAGAGGCATGGGAAGGTATCCCGGATATGCAGGAAAGGCTTATTCCAAGCCTTAGAGTCTTGAAGAGCACTCCAAGAGAGGAGTTGGTGGATAAAAGAGTGATTGCTGCAGGGGCAGCATATGATTTTCATCACTGGTTTTGGGCAGTGACCATACGAGAAGAGGTCTTGGAGAAGGCAAAAGTAGATGGGCTTGGAATTGAAGAACAGGTCAAGAAAATCCAGGAGAAGATTTACATGATAACTACAGATGTGTTCGACCGTGAAGTCATCCGGGAGAACGACATGCAGTTGGAGAGATTGAAGCATAAAGTTCAAGAAACTTTCTTCTCAACCACTGGACCATTCTTGAGGCAAGACTTTGCGAGAGTGGCAAGACTCTCATCCATTCGAAAGGATTTTGAGAAGCAGGAGGCAGATTGGGAAGGTACTTTTGCTAGATGTGCTGAGAAGTTGGACGGACTTGAATTCCGGATCAGCATGTTGCCACCTGTCACGATGGAGGAGGTCATTGCAGTAGTGTCCAGATTCGCCAAGCATAATGCTATTCGGATGGATAAGGACGCCTCTCCTAGATTATAGCTGGAACTGCCACTTTTCTGATTGATTTCTAGTTGATAACTCTGGTTATTTTGGGAAACCCTAATTAGGGTTTGGTTATAATAATCTTGGCCGTTAATCTTGTTTTAATCTCGGCCCTTCATTTCATTTTTGAGGCTCTATATAAACTAGTGCTCTCTCATTTTCATTTGTGTGGAGATAGAATATGAAATTGTCGCATTGAGACTATTTTGAATAATAAAAGCTCTTGAGCATGATTTGCCTTGAATAACTTCTTATTGTTGAATAGTAAGCGAGGTTGCATATTATCTTCCGCCATAGATTAAAGTTAAAGTTAGATTAGGTAGAATTTGCTTTGAAAGTTGGTTAATTGAATGAAAGATTGATCGTATTGATTCAATGGTGAAGTGTAGCTCATACTTTCTTCGAATGGATGATTTGCATTTGATGCGTAAAGTTAGCCTGAGCTCTTAATTGTGGAAACTTAACTTCAGCCTCATTCGAGGTTTGAAAATTATTCTCACAACCCCTTGAAGATTGCACCCATTTTGCGTATGTTGTCCAGCAGGAGGCGAAACAAAGTGTGGTTTATCCTCTTCACCGAGTCTTTATTGTCTCTTGAGTTCTTAGGCTTAGACTAGATTCTCCTGAACCCTTGTCTTTTTGCCATTTATTTTTAGATCCACAATTGAAAGTCCTAATTGAGAGCCTTTAACGATAAATTTCCTAAGTCCTAAACTTGCAAAGATTTTACGTAAGTCCCCTTGTTTATTACCAGCATATCACAACGACCATTGAGCTTATCCACACGTCGAGACCCGACTAAAGAAACCTTGGAGTCGCCATATGATCTTCTCACAATCTTAGCATACGCGGTGGTTTTTCAAGAGAGGATAGAGTGTCTTTGGGCATTTTATTCTGATGTTTGGTGTGTCATAAAACACGCATCAACAGGATGCAAATTGTTTTAAAGGTTTTTATGGATCAAAGGGGCCCTTGGCCCATTCTTGAAGGAGTTCTGAAGGGCAGCTATTAGCTTTACTACCAATAGAACTTGTGGTAGTTTGAGTATTTGAGGCTGAGCCATGTTGTTCTTGTGGTTCAACTTCACCCTCAGCCTCCCCTCCTATTTGAAAGTCAGGATCATGATCATCTGATGAATCATTTGCACTTTGAATGTCTAGTTCATCATCACTTATGTTGTGTGAACTCATTATGATGATTATGCTGCAAAAACAATGTTAAAAAATAAAAAATAATCAGACCTATGATGTAAACAAAAAAAAATTAAAAATCAAACCTATAAAGTATAAACTAAAAGTCTAAAAGACTAAAACAGTAAAACTTAGAAAGAAATGTGGTCTCATGAATTGCAATATTGCTGCTTGCAAGATATACAAGCAGGAAAATCAAAATGTGGAAGCAGAGGCAAGGCATGTGAACTATTTCAGTTTGACAGAATGCTGGCAAGTGGCAATTGAATGCATGAAGAGTAAAAGTGTAAAACAGAAAATGTGGAAGCACAGGCAAGGCATGTGAATTGTTTGACAGTCACAAAATTGAACTGTTTGACTGAAGTCTGAAATCAAAATGAAAATGTGGAAGCACAGGCAAGGCATGTGAAGTTTGAACTGTTTGATTGTTCAATTTTTTTTAATTTTTAATTTTTATTTATTATTAATTATTATGCCTCAATGTGGAAGCATAGGCAAGGCATGTGGACTGTTTGACAGAATGAAAAAATGTGGAAGCACAGGCAAGGCATGTGAACTGTCGAACAATTCACATGCCTTGCCTGTGCTTCCACATTTTAACTTTTTCATTCTGTCAAACAGTCCACATGCCTTACCTGTGCTTCCACATTTTGCAAGCGAGGCATAATAATAAATAAAAATTAAAAATTAAAAATTAAAAATTGAAATTCATAAAAAACTTTGAAAAAAAATTATTTTATTTTTTATTTTTGTGGAATGAGCGCCTCAAAAAGGTGCCCACGCATGGACTGCTCACAGTCCATGCACGGGCACCTCTTTGAGGCGTTCGTTCCACAGTTCCACGGCACTGTGGAACGGACGCCTCAAAGAGGTGCCCGCGCATGGACACAATTAGCGGTCATGCGCGGTTTTACAATCACGGCATGGACTGGGACCAGTCCATGTGCGGGCACCTCTTTGAGGCGTCCGTTCAACAGTGTCGTGGCCTCTTTGAGGCGTCCATTATTTGAAATTTCAAATGCCTGGGGTTTATAAAATAAAAATGCTACAAAAATAAAAACAGAAATCCGAAAGTTGAAACCTACCTGGTTAGCAAAAATTCGCTTGAAGAGTCAAGACTTGCAGACTTGCAGTGGAATCAGTTTTGGCTCCTATTCTCAGTCTCCCGCCGGCCGCCAGTTGCCACAGTCACAAGGCATGAAAAATGAAAATTAAAATTGCTCAGCTCGTGTAAAAAATATATTCATTTATAAGTTATAAATTAAACTATGTAAATTTTTAATTTTCTTTAAAAAATCATTATTTTGTAGGGGACGTGGGAAACTTGGAGTCTTGGAGACGCCCAGAAGACTCCGAGTGGAGACGCCCAGAAGACTCCGAGACGCAACGAAGTCTCCTTTTCAGGGAAACGTTCAGGAGACGGCGGAGGGACGGGGAGGCGGTGGGGGGACGGCGGGGGGACGTTTCCTTGACGTCTCCGCGTCTCGAAAACGTCCCCGTCTCCGAGACGGCCCATTTTTTGGGGGGGACGCGTCCCCGTGGAACTATGATTTTTAACTCTCGCAGGCTATTTTTAGCTTCCAGAAATCTTGTCAGGACACAGTCAAGTTCACAGTCAACAGGCGAATTTTTCAAAATGCAGTTCACTCAGCTCGAATACAGGACCAAAACAGTCCTTACTCGTGACTTTCTCAGGTTGTTTGAGACAGATCTTCACAAGGTGTTGCCAAAAGCAATTCTTGATCCTGTTAAGATCAGAGCTTCAATTCTTCAAAATATTGAGCAGTCTGGTTTACTAGAGGCCGCTTCCATACCTATCTCCGTTCATTGTGTTGAATTCGTGATGGCTTGTATTAAGCATTACAATTCTACTACTCGTGAGATAGCATCAGTTGACGGACGAGTCATTTGCAGTCTCAAGCCTCTAGACATCAAAAGGAGTTTTGGTATTCCTCAACACCCGAACAGTCTAGTTATTTCCATGGAGCAGTGTGAGCAGGCATTTGATGCTGATGTGGACAAGTCTCAGAAAAAGATGGAAGAAAGATGGTTAAAACAAGCGAAGAACAGATTGCCAAACAATGTGGGTCGTGGTGAATACAAGGATGAGTATGCGATTCTAATTACACTCTTGAATCGTGTCTCAGGTCAAGCACATGCGAATGTTTTCTAGCCTTGGATGTATTACATTATTGGTCGCATCATTTCTGGGCAAGAGCATTATCACTGGGCATCTTTCATCAGCGATATTCTCCACAGGCAGATCACCGGTTTCCTAGTTGCCCATGAGTTTCACATGTGTTCATATCTCGTGTACTTGATCGCTTATCAGGGTCAGTTCCGAGGGCTAAACACCGTGGGCATTCTTAGTGTTCAGAAAGTCTATCAGTATTATGATCAGCTTGAGTTCACCAAAGCTGAACGTCATTTCAAGCGTGTTCACGAGGCTTTCCTGACTTATACAGTGAGAAATTCGGACCGGGAGTTGCACGTTTGTATCTCGGCAATTGCTAGGGCAGCGATGGATGGATGGGCAGATTGGTTTATTCAGTTCCCAACATACACCTACATCCGAGTATACGGGTTTACAGGAAATCCAGCTATGCTTCCACGTTATCCTTCGGATAAGACAATCTTTCAGGAGTTCCTGAGACAGATGCATGATGTTCATCATCTTCTACACCGCAGGCACAGACCATCTCTCAACTTTCCTATTCAGTTTGGAATGTATTGGTGCAAGTCGGCAATTGATGCTAAAATTGCAGGACAAGAGCTTGAGAAATATCATCTTAAGTATCTTGTTGAAGCACGTGCCTATGATCTTTCAGGTCATTATACAGCTCGCCTTGCTGGAGGTACATATCAAGCCTTCTATGGAGGATTACTGGGCAAATTGCGCAGATGACTTCGAGGTTCGCAGATGTAGTTACGGCCGCTTCTCTCTCTCACAGATTTTTGTTTTCTTGTCAGAAGATGTGGGAGGTTTATCAGATGATGAGGAAGAGGTTCTTCCTCAATTTTTCAAAGAGCAAGTTGATACACAACCGTTGCCAGCAGTTGATTGGTACGCCAAGGAATACGCAATGGTCAAGGAGAGGTCAAGTAGAGTTATTCAGAGCAGTATACTTTACCTCGACAGCAAGAAAGAACCGGGGAGGGTAAGTATGCCCGAGGCCGAGCCGCCCGATAGTGGTGAATCCTTAGCTACCTTCCTGCGTCAAAACCCTAAACAAAGAGGAGTAATAATCCT
>VDFB02152754.1:0-21103 GCA_007258455.2 Sequoia sempervirens
GTTGGATCAGTTCAAGGACATTGTCAATGATGGTACACCTGCAACTTTACCTCCAAAGAGAGCCATTAGTCATCAAATTGACTTCATACCTAGAGCTTCATTACCAAACAAAGCAGCATACAAGCTTACACTAGATCAGAACCAAGAAGTAGCTAGGCAAGTGTAGGAGTTGTTGGATCAAGGATTGATTCAAAGAGCATCAACCCATTAATGCCGGTACCAGGTGGTCTTAGCAAGAAAGGTGGTAAGTGGAGGTTATGCACTAATTCAAGGGCTATAAATAGAATTACAATAAGATATAGGTTAGGTTCCCTATTCCTAGGATTGAGGACTTGATGGATTGTCTTGGAGGAGCTCAGTATTTCACCAAGTTGGATCTCAAGAGTGGATACCATCATATTAGAATCAAGGATGGAGATGAGTGGAAGACATAGCCTTTAAGACAACTGATGGGTTGTATGAGTGGAGAGTTATGCCATTTGGCCTCTCTAATGCCCCTAGCACATTCATGAGGCTCATGAATGAAGTGCTAAAGGATTTCATAGGGTTATTTGTGGTGGTGTATCTAGATGACATACTCATCTTTAGCAAGACAACAGAAGAACATCTAAAGCATGTGGAGTTGGTTCTTAAAAGTTGCAGGAGGAGAGGTTAGCCATCAACCTAGAAAAGTGTGAGTTCTTCAAATAGGAGCTTGTGTATTTGGGGTTTGTAGTATCCCAAGGATCATTGAAGATGGATCCAAGCAAGGTGGAAGCTATCCTAAACTAGCCTACACCAACCACAGGGACAGAGGTAAGAAGTTTTCATGGGTTAGCTCAATTTTATAGGAAGTTTATATGGAAATTTAGTGGCATATGTGCACTAGTCCTAGATACAATCAAAGGTGGCTTAAAGACTAAGTTTAAGTGGACTCAAGAAGCTGAGAAGGGTTTTGAGAAACTGAAACAAGAAGTGGCAACTCAACCCATACTTTTGTTACCTAGCTTTGATAAGTTATTCACTATGGAATGTGATGCTAGTGGAATTGTAGTAGGAGTGCTAAGCCAAGAAGGAAGGCCTATAGCTTTCTTTAGTGAAAAGCTTAATGAAGCTAAGAAAAAGTATTCTACCTATGACCTAGAACTCTATGCTCTAGTACAGTCACTTAGGAAGTGGAGGCATTATCTCCTACCTAAAGAGTTTGTAGTGTTTACTGACAATCAAGCACTTAGCTACATCAACACTCAAGAGAAATTGAGCAATAGACATTTGAAGTGGATGGAGTATCTTCAAGCTTTCACTTTCACCATCAAGCACAAGAAGGGACAGTTGAACAAGGTGGCAGATGCACTAAGTAGAAGATTGCTGACAGTGCAAGAGATACAAGTAAAGAGCATTGGAATAGAGAGTTTCAAGGATCTCTATGGGGAAGATGAAGACTTCTCAGAAGCATACAAGGTATGTTCTGACTTTGAGAATCACTTTCATAGTCAATACTCAGAGTATACATTGCAAAGTGGATTGTTATTCAAGGGAAATCAGTTGTGTGTTCCAAGAGGATCAATGAGAGAGAATCTCATCCAGGAGAAGCACAATGGTAGTCTTAGTGGTCATTTTGGCATCAACAAGACAATGGAACTAGTGCAAAGGTTCTACTATTGGCCCAAGTTGCCAAGGGATGTCAAGAGGTATGTGGAGCAGTGTGTAGTTTGTATGAAAGCCAAAGGGGGAGCTAGTAATGTAGGTTTGTATCAACCTCTACCCATTCCCAACAGACCATGGGAGTGTGTTAGCATGGATTTTGTTGTAGGACTCCCTAAGACTAAGATAGGGTTTGATAGTGTCTATGTGGTGGTAGATAGATTCATCAAGATGAGTCACTTTATCCCTTGCAAGACCACACATGATGCTAGCTACATTGCTCACCTTTTCTTCAAGGAAATTGTAAGGATCCATGGATTGCCTTTGAGCATTGTATCGGACAGGGATGTGAAGTTCATGAGTCATTTTTGGAAGACTCTATGGAGCAAATTAGGTACCAACCTGTCTTTTGGATCAGCTTACCATCCTCAGACCGATGGGAAAATAGAGGTGGTTAATAGGGTGTTAGGTAACCTTCTAAGATTCCTAACCAAAGAGTATGGACAGACATGGGACTTGGTCATATCACAGGCTGAGTATGCATACAATGACAGTGTGAACAGGACTACAGGGAAGAGTCCTTTTGAAATAGTGTATGGAATGCACCCAAGAGGTGTGTGTGAGCTCAGGGATCTAGGAGCTATGGAGCATAGGAGTGGACATGCAAGGATTTCTCTCAGACCATGAAGGAGATTCAGGAGTAGGTGAAGAAGACAGTCACCGAGGCTACTCAAAAGTTGAAAGAGAAGGTGGATTTATCTAGAAAGGATCTACAATTTGCAGTAGGAGACTATGTTATGGTCCACCTCAACAAATCTAGGTTGTAGAAGGGAATATCAACCAAATTGCAGATGAAAAGAGTGGGACCATGTAAGGTATTAGCCAAATATGGGAAGAATGCCTACAAGGTGGAATTACCTATAGATTTAGGCATCTCTCCAGTGTTCAATGTAGCTGATCTGATCAAATATAAGGGAATAGTCATTGACATGGATCAAAACAGTAGGGATATCTTGAAGGATGTGAGCAACATAGCCTTACCTACTCAAGATAAGCTACAAGTAGAGAGAATCTTGGAGTCAAGGGTGAAGAAGTCTACCCGGCATAAGGAATACTTGGAACATCTCATCAAATGGAGGGACAAACCAGACTCGGAGGCTACATGGGTGGATGAAGCTCAGTTTAAGAAGTAGGGAATTGATGTGTCACTGATCTCTCCTCACATTCCTTAGTGTTTGTGCAGAGAGGGGGAGAATGGTGCAGGAGCACCTAGGAAACACTAGTCAGTTACACTAGGCAATTAGGAAATCTAGGATGAATTTTTGTTTTCGATGTGTTACCATGAAGGTCATGTTGACCATTGAGTAGAGGAGATAGCTTAGGGATATGTTTGATCTCTAGGATAGAAATTGAGGAAGGGTGGATGAGTTTAGAAACTCATTTTACTTAGTTTACTAGAAATTGGCAAAAGTTGCAAAATGGTGCATTTTGCAACTTTGCCACAATGTAACTGACATGCCTGACCAAGGGGAGGCATAACTACTTTTTCTGACCTATATAGGGTGTGCCTCGACCTGAGAGCAAGGTTGGAAGCATTGGAAATTATTGAAGTTTTGAGTTCAAGAAGAAATAATTGTGTTTTGTGAGAATTTCCTGATTTTTGCATTATAGTATTACTTTATGGATTGATCATAGCACTAAAATTTGTGTAGGATGTAGAGTGGTGTTTCTTCAAGCTTTGTGTGGCATCTAGATAGCTTTCTCATTCAATTTTAATTATTGTTTGTAAATAGTTTGTTTCCACACTGTTGCTGGTCTGAACTAGACAGTTTCAAGAAAATGGGGTGTTAGTTCACTTTCCCACCATACAATTTGTACGGCCCTTTGGGAATAGTGACTAGACTCCATGGTTGTAAATATAGTAGGAGTTAGAGTCTTTGTAAACACCTGAGCTGCTGTAGAAGTCTTGCCCTAGGCGAGCCAGGGAAATGCCCGACTAGGAAGACTTAAGTGCAGAGCACACAAATTGCAGGGGTGATAGATTCTTGAAAAATATATTTTTGGAGAAGGTAGGTGTGGTTCTTTCCAAGGTTTGGTAACCAGGAGGAAACTCCACCAATTCATCTGGTTGGTGAAATACTTAACAGTTTGAGAGCAGCCAGAAAATGGTTAAAAAAACCCTAGAAATGCCCATTTTCAAGTTAAGGCCTTGTACAGATAGTTAAGGCCCAAGACCTCAAAAATATTTGAGAGGTATTCACATGAACCAGGAATCTCAAGGAAAGATTGGGGGTTCTTTGGAAAGATTTAGAGAACCAACCTATTTTCTCGGAGAAGGAGGCCTAATTGGGGCTCCTAGGGCTAGTAGCCTTCCAAGACCTAAATGAGGATTTGGTTATAGTGACCAAGAAATAGAGTTAGGTGGACTTTCAAGAACCATAATAGGATGGAATGAACACTTTTGAAGCACCTCCACACCCTTGCAAGGTTAAATTCAATAATTTGGAGGTTTGTGGCCTTTAGGGTGAATTAAGGGCTAAGTGTAGAGTTGCAAGTTTGTATCAAGGTGAACTTGGTAGGAAGAACTTTGTTGGTAGTTGGGGTTGGCAAGGCATAACCAAGGGATCCTAAGCAAAGAAGGGTCCTATAGGTTGAAGTGGTGGAGAGAGACACCTTAGAGGTCTTCTAACAAGACTTAGAGCAGGAAACTGATTGTTTCATCCAACCTCCCTAACATGAACATCAAAAAAAATTGAGCAAAGTTGATCAAATATCTTTTGTTCAAGAATTGTCTAACATGAAGAGGCACAATGGAGAATCACCCTATGATTTGTTCTCAAGGTTTTTCGATTCCTTGTTGGACGTCCCCAAAAAATTTAGACCTGAGGATTCAACATGCACTGATTTATTTTGTGAAATATTTGAGCCAGGGCTGATTACCTTGTCAAAAGAATTGAAACCTCATAGTTATGACCAGGTACTTGACTGGATGAAGAGTGTTGAAGGATCCTAGCTTAATTATGCACAAAATGTGATGTCTCAAAATTAAGATAGTATCTATCCTATCGAGAAAAATCAAAAAACAATGCAAACAAGTGAAGAGGGTATATCATAAAATGAACATCCATCTTGTTGTATGGACGAAGATAGTGACTGGAATCAGCCCACAAGTAGCATATATGCATATCTATATAATAGTGATGGAGATAAAGATACAGTTGCAAGTGTTGCTAATTTCTCATCACAAATCAGTGGTCAAGATATTGAAGATGAAAATCTAAGCATTCACTCTGAAAACTCTGAGCATAGTTTATGTAGTGATGAATTTTCTTGCAAAGAAGATCATGATGACAGTGAACCTGATTATTCTTCTAAGGATTATGAATTTTCCTATGAGGAGGAGCTAGAGGTTTCTTCTTCACATGAAGGATGCAGTGATGTAAATGATGAAGAAGTCACTTGTTCACAAGTAAATGAACAAGTTTCATATGATGAATACTTGGATTATAGCTCAGGTTTGCTATCATTTGAGAATACTAACTCAATGGATGACAATAACTTTGAAGATAAGGATGTGTGTGTTCAGTATGTTTATCCTGAACCCAATGCTAGAAATGATGATGATGTTAATGAACATGCTTATGACTATTTATATGAAGCAGATATGGAGATGTCACTTATGCATGAAGAGGATGATGATGTACTCATAGATGAAAAAAGGGTTTCATTATTGAATAATCAAAATATACATCATGACAAGAACATGGATCTCGAATCTGCATTATTACCCAATGATAATGTGAAATAGTATGATGAATTTTCAAACTGTGTTGATATTGCGGAACTTTTTGGTCTATGTGCAAAGCAGCCAAATGATGCAAATAATGGTGGATCTCATGATAGTGAATATGAAATGGAGTTCTTTACTAATGTTCCTTATCTTCATAGTATGATTATGGACATGTTCTCATCCAATGAGGAAAGCATTTATGTGAAGGAAAACAAAGATGCTTGTTCAAGTGCTAATGAGTAAATTCCAGATAACAGTAAGTCATTAGCACATAGGTCAATATACCTATCAACTGATAGTGCACATGAAGTTGCTAGTGCACATAAAAGTGTTTTTTTTTATCTTATTAATCTTGAAAGTGATGGCATTCAAAGTGATTCAAGTATTATAGGTGTTGATAAATCTAATTTTCAAAACCTTGAAGCATGTGATAATGTGACTGAGTTGTGTTGGAATGATAATAAACTTACCTATAGTGCAATTCAGTTGAAGAAGTTTCAAATGTATGAGTACTCTTTGCTCAACACACAAGAGGATTGTACATTGTCCCTGAGGCATGATGTCTTCTCTGAGTCGGATCATTATGAGGGAGTTAGTGAATATGAAAAAACTGTCTTTTTATATAGTCTTAACCATTTTCCTCATATTCTATCACTTGCCACAAAGTCAGAAAATAAAATGAATGGTAGCAATATGGCCTGTATCATCTGGTTGCCATGTGACAGTAAAGCGAAATTCAAAGGCAGTTTGACACTAGTGTTTGTAGGGATGCAATCACTCAGGTTGTTGTGGTATTACAGAGGCAAGTTTGAATTAAGGGAGATTAGTTCCTTCAACAAATTGGTGTTTGACAAAGGAAAACATGGGTTTTTCTTTTCATTTGGTGGCCTGGGGCCATCAACTGTGGTTTAAAAATTCAAAAAAGACTCTATTTCCCATTGGATAAGGCACCATTTAAATAAGATCAACGGTTGCAGATTTGAGACATGGCCAGATCTTGACCACTCCCCGTGCGCCTGTGTTGGTTTATTTCATATTATTTTAAACACACGGTTTGGCGGGAAATGTCCACATATCATGCTTAGCATTGGGACCAGTATCTTTGAAAGGGTAGCGGACATGGTTTTAATAAAGATCAATGATGACACTGCAACACATGTTCTCATCAGGACCATTCCCCGCACGCTCGTCCATCTAAAATAGTAAGGAAAGATAGTTACACGAGCTAGCAGGCGGGGTGACACCTATCACTTATTAAGAAATCTGCAAAGCTCTGATGATAGCGATCACTTCATAAGGAAGGAAATTTATGGTCAATGGCGAGTGACGTGGGTCAATCTTGACCATTCCCTGCCATCCCATGAGGGGCCCACTTGTGTCCTATATTCCTTAGCAGGAGCCAGGGCAGGTGCCACACAGACTGTTGCAAAGGACTTAGAAGGTTTCTAGTAAAGGTAGAGGCTACTATAGATATTGGTTGAAACCATTCTAAGATAAAAACGGTGCTAAATTAGAACTAATTCTTGGGCACGCATGTGAAGTTTGGAAATATTTTTGTGGCCGTCAAATCTGTTAGGAGCTAGTACACATGGGAAGGTGAAATTGAAGTAAGGCAGGGTACGGGCCAATATTTTGAAGATAAATCATGATCGCTCCCCGTTGTCTTACTGTGATTAATTGCAAGAAAAATAATTCCCACAGGCAAGTGGGTAAATGTGACACGACAGGTTTGGTTAAACATTAAGTGTATGGTTAATGTGCAAGATAAGCAGATGCTTATCTCACTCAAGTTTCTTGATCAGGGACAAGTATCAAATGCATGCATTTAATTTTGTCATAATTAATAATCTTGATCATCTAACTGTTTATTCACTTCAAAGTATGATCAATAGTTGAGATTCAAAATCAAGGTAATTGATTGCCATTGCTCTCGCACAAGCTTTCTTGAAAAATTAATGCAAACACACACTAGTTGCTCTATTTAATGAAGATCACCTTCTTGATTATTCTCCCCATTTGATTTCTTATGAGAATTAGGTGTTTGAAAGTAAGTGTGATTTTGAGCTTGTTATTTCTGAGTAGGGTGGTGTCTTTGTTCTAGGAAAATTTGATAATTTGCTAAGTGAGGAAATGGGAAAGGTGAGTATGAACATCAACCCAGTCCGTAGGTCAAAGAGGCTCAACCCTCTTGAATCTCAGGACAATTCTCCCCAAGGTAAACAGGATATGCCAAAAATCCCTACGACACCAAAGAAGAAAGCAAGAGTTGCAAAAAATTATGCACGAGGTGTGCTCAAACATGCCTATCATCTAAGAGGTTGAATTGTCTCAGAGGAATTAGCAAAAGGAAAGGAGAAGCAATTTGGTAGGCCAGAGAGGGAAGCTGCAAGAAGGAATAGGTATCATCGAGCTTACATGGGACGTCATCATTCTCCCATTGAAGTCTCGAATGATTCCTCTAATAGTGGAGACGAGACTGATTTTGGTTATCATCAATTTATCTCATGGCTATGAATGATTTGGTTGATTTTGATGATGAGGTGGTAATGGCTACTCCGCTTACAATAAGGACACCGAGTGGGCAACCTACTTTTTTTATGACAAGGAAAAGTAGCACCCTATTCCCTCTCTTAGTGGGTGCTCGGTTTTTGGTACTTTGTGTTATCTCGCTCTCTTTGGCTAGTGTATTGTGATATGGGTCTTTATTTACTTTTCCCTTTGATATTGATGGTGACATTTCTTAGGTTGGAATGAATTTACATATTTTTTATGTTGCGACAACACTTTTTGAAGAATGGTGGGTTTATTCTGGTTAATAGTTTTTGGGGTTCTATTTTTCTCTCCCCTGTCATACACATGATTTCTTGCAACCGATTTGGGAATATTCTCACTTTTTGGTGAAATTCATTTTGGAATGATTCAATTGAAATGTAAGTGTAATTCAGCTCGGTGCTTGTTTCTCCCTTGTCTTATAAAATGGATTTCAAGGTTGGTTACACAAAGAGGTTGGTAAGTAGTTCTTTTCTGAAGAAGTTACACATGAACAAAATAGATACTGAACTTTTCAGTAAGATGTTCTAGGAAAATTCAGTCGATATGCATATAGTTTTGATAATGAAAATGACAATGCATATAGTGTTGGAGTGGTGAAGACACTAAGAGTGGGGGTGAATCAGTGTCTAGAAAAATTAATTCAATTTTCTGACTTTCAAAAATCCCTTTTAAACCTTTTGTAAACAATATGAATTATGTTTCAAAAGCTAACATGTGTGCCAATCTGAATTACTAATTCTTAATCACATAAATGTAAGTACAGAAATATATAATTATGAAACAGTAAGATCACAAATGAAACCAAATAAAGAACCATAACACAGTGAATTTCCTAAGTGGAAAACCCTCTTGGGGTAGAAAACTACTTAAAAATTGCCTCACTGGCTTAACAAACTTCACTGGTTATAGAATGCCTCACTAGCAAAAATGGCCTCACTGACCAAAGAACCTCACTAGTTATAGAATGCCTCACTGGAAAAAATGGCCTCACTGACCAAAGAACCTCACTAGTTACAAGAATGCCTCACTGACAATGATCAATCTGTCTCACTGACTTGATCATTTTAACTTCACTATACATATCTGAATAGAATCATTAACTACAAAGGATCACTTTGTTTCACTTTAAATCATATTTCACTTTCAAACTAATACATTTAATATCTTAAAGCTTCATTCACTGGAATCTCTAAAATATCAAATATATCAGTTATATAATCTATTTTACATCATGTTTGCAAAACTTCAATTACAAAATTTTGTTTTCACATTCAACATGATAACTCTATTTAAAGCACCGAACACAAAATAGTGATAAAACATTGTTTATATAAGTATACAAAATTTCACATATGCTTCCATCTGTCTCTTGTCATAACTGTCAAATGTAACCTAAATTACAAATTGTTCGAAGAAATTTTCCATAACTACTTTCATCATTCAACGTGGAGTAATCTTTGCAAGAGTTTAGACTGCTATCAAAAATGCCTCTTAACTTCTTGCTATGTCGGTGTATGGTAGACACACTAAACTCAAAGAATAAACACAAGGAACTGACAGATAAGACCATGCAAAAACCCTCAATATAATCACTAAATGCAAAAACCTTTTCAATGGTGTGCCCTAGCAAAAGGGTTTGAAGAACTCAAAAGAAATAACCCCATAATATTGAGAAAAATTTTGCTAACACCATGAATTCGAAAACCCCAAAGTCAACAACATTCTCAACAAAGAAACCCGACCGCCATTATCTTTCAATTAAGACATTCAAAGAAGAACTCAGGCATTTAATCATTTTCAAACTCCAAATAAACTAAACAAGAGTTTTAAAGAACGAAATTACCACGATGAAGACTTGAAAAACTACCAGACAAAGTCGAATACCACTTTGTCATCTTGAAACCTAATTGCCTATGCAACCTGGAAACCATTCTCTGCATTTTATTAGCCGCAAAACCATAAAATTTCCTCAAATCCTACCAAGACCTAAGTCAGCTGCACAATGCTTTGTGTTTGCTAAACAATGATATTTAGGGCATAATGATGGTGTCAAAAACATAGATTCACTTTGACCCAAATAATGATGTCGATGTTGCCCCTTCTCAAAACAAAACAATTATCATTGTGTTGGTATTAGACATTATTTTATGACCACATTAAACCTCATAATGCCTAGTTGTTCATAAGTAAAGACACTTTAAATTATAATAATGTATTCAAAAAATAATATGCCCTTAGAAATAAAAACCATGTATATGCCATAAAATCAAGCATAATGATGTGTCTTTTTCACATTGCCACACAAGGTAGTGTGCACCATAATCTACTTATAAAAATACCTATCAGAAATAAATCTTGTGAAATCAAAAAATATAATATGATTCTCATATAGACCTTTCACTAGCTTTGCTAATCACATATGTCATTGTAATAGTGACTAAAAAAGCCAACCAAGTTGTCATTGTAACAAACCAAACCAATACCATCATGCACTGTCGTACTGAAACCAAACATGTCACAAATGAAGATAATATGTCACCAACTTTACAATGCATTGACATACTGACCGAAATGTTTGTATTCCTATTAAATACCCATCAAGTGTGCATTGACATACTAACCGAAATGTTTGTATTCTTGTCAAATACCCATCAAGTGTGCATTGGCATACTGACTAAAATGTTTGTATTCCTGTCAAATACCCATCAAGTGCCAGTTGTGTGTCTTTGACATGAAGGGCAACAACTGTGAGGGCCAACATATAGCAGAATAGCATAAAATTTCTATATATTACTCTCCTATGTACAGGTTACACAGACTATGAATAATATAATCAATGGTTATCTTATTTTTCTATGTTGGTTTCTAATAGATGTACTATTTTATTCTTGCTTATCCATTCAATGAATGTATGTAAATTCTTGAACGTAACAGTGGGTTTGAAATAAATCTTGTGGGAGGATGCTAGTAAGAAGTAAATTATGGAAATGACTGGTGGGAGTATTGTAATGCAATATTTTTGAAGCTTTGGGTATTGTTAAATACAGTTATCTAGTCATATGGGTATTTGGTTTGACTCCATTCTAATAATATGGCACTGGTTTATCAAAGTAATCATACTCCAATTGTGGTGACCAATTCATCTGTTGATCACAAAATATAATCAAATTACTTATAAAGCTCTTTTTGGGTGTGTGGGAATTTAATTAATTATATCTTCTCTTGTTTAGGTTAGTCACTGCCATGAAGGTTAGCCAAATCTTTAGGATGTTATGTCTATTAAGCATGTTAAAGATAATTATGTGTTCATCCTATGTTTGATACTAATACGCACTAGTATCTACAAACACATTGATTAGGATTACCCTCCTAGGTTTCACAGAGCCCGAAGTGAAGAAGTGAAGACCTGAAATCCTTTACTTATGTGTTGGCCAATCCTTACCCTTACTGATAATTGTTCCTAGCAATTCCATAGGTTTTTGGTAAGAATAAGTTTGGTTCTAAAAAAATAACCAACAACTTCCACAAGGTATAAATTTCTTGGAGTCTTAGATCGAATGAAAAAGCTACAACATCCAAGAGGCATGTCTTTCAATTCACCCCCCGCTATTTATACTTCGTAAAAACACTAGAATTGAGGTTGTCCTCTAGGGTGATGAAATAAATAGACATGCCCCCTAAAAGTAAAAGGAAAAATGGTGTTTTGATTTTCAAGATCATGCAAGTGTGCGAGAGAAGAGCATACACACACACACACACACTTTTTAAGCAATAAAAGACACTTGTTCTTTAATTAACCAAATAAAAATGTGTATGTTTTATTTTAATCCTCATACCAATGGTTTGAAAGGGAACACAAACCAAGAAAGACACAAAAAAATGAAACGGTCTATAAACTTGTCTTCTTAATGTTGTCCTACACAACCAATTTTGTTAGAAGTTTGATTTTTTGCTCTTTGACCTATGAAAAGGTTTGTTTATGTGTTTTGGTCTTCAACAATGAAATAAATATGCATTCAAAGATTAATGAAAAATATAATAAAATACTTTAAATTAGAAAAATAAGCACACCATTAGAATCGTTGTGATTTTTTTATAAAATAAATTAAAAAATAATCAAAAAACAAGTTTGTATGTGTGCTTGTTTGAAGTTTGAAACTAAAACACTCAATTTGACTGATTATATCTATTTTTTGGTTTTTGAATTGAAGAAATAACCCAATTCATAACATCCACCTCAAAACCATCTTCAACACCTATAAAAAGTTGAAAATCTAGTTATTTGTTTGAAAGTTATGCCTGTTTTACTACAGGTTGCTATTTTCAAAAATTGCAAAGGGGAAGAGTAAGAAATTTGGCCAAGTGATTAAACCTTTGTCAATTAATATTTTAACCAAAAATAAAATAAAATAATTATTAACAAAACTTTAAGATGTACAACAATAAATTTGTAGTCCAAAAGTACAGATCTATACAATTGTATGGATGAACAAAAAAAGTACCCAAAAAATGTTTTTTTAGTCTAAAATATTATCTTGCACCAAAATATAGACTATTATATATTAAAGTCCATTTCTTAGGCCTTTTAAATGCAATCATGATGTCTAGTTCTCCTCAAAAAGTTCCTAAAAAGGTTAATTTTAAAAATCTCTTGAAAGTACCTATAACTTGCGAGACAAAAAACACCAAAACTCACAAACAACAAGGTTAGTAAAAAAGGTTAGTGTTCATGTCAAGTTCACCAAAATGTAAGCATTGAAATTGGAAAAACTGGAAATTAAAATAACTTGAAAAAATAAATTAAAATAAAATTAAACCTCTACTTTACTAATCCCACTACAAACCTCAAAAAGATGATGTTGATTTTTCTTGTTTGGATGTGGATGCTAAATCTCAACAACATAACACTATGATTTGATTGGGGATTAATTTTGATAGGATGAATTTGCATAAGACGTGAGAAATGAAATTGATAAAGAAAAATACTATATTTATAGACTTTGCTAGGAAAAATCAAATGAAAGATGAGTATAAGAATAAATACTTCAATTAAAACTAAATTGATTATGGAGCAAACTCAACAATAAATAAAAAAAATCCATTTTGAATCATGAAGAGGTAATAACGAATTATTTGATTTAATGAATTTATAATTATCCACATAAATTTTCTATTTGAATGTTGACTTCAATGGTGGATGAAGAAGATTTTAAAATCAAATGTAGTTAATTGATGAGAGAATATTGATATTCTAAAATGAGATGGAGTTAAATTATCAAAGAAGAATAGTTGATTGAAGAGATGAAGATTGAATTTATTTGAATATGGATAATTAGTTCTCATTTAATTAAATAATAAAATATTATTTAATTAAACAAATAAATGGAGATTTTACTAATAAATGATAAATTAATAATGATGTGATAAATGGGTTAAATGGATATTATTAATTAATAAATGATTTCTGAAGTGATAAATGATAAATGGTAAATTAATGTTATAAGTGGTATTTAATGATGATGATAATCAATTATCGACTACTAAGAGAATAATTAAGGGAATATTTTCAATGTCTACAACATCATTTGGTACACTAACTAACCCTAACCTAGAACTTATCACCTAGATCTATTCTATCCATCACCTTAGAAAATGATTTCATTAGGCTTTTCCTCCCTAGAGATTAGTCTCTATATGTTGTCCTATCCATTTAAATTTAAATTTAAACTACATGATGTTAGGTAATTTTTATTGAAGTGATTTGTGAAATACTTAAAAATATTAACATTTTAGGGGAAGCACACCAAATGCTATGTTATAATTTTTGACAAAAGCATGAGCCTCTAAATCTCCACTATTTAAAAAGGTAATTTTTAGAAATTAGATTCAAAAAATGACTCTTGATCTTGTCACATCTTAAAATTTTGAGTGTGACTATCTCCAATTTTCATCTAAGATTAGTTTTACTTATTTCAAAAGAAATTGACCACTTAAGACCCCCATTTCCATTCACGTACCCTATCTCCTTATCTCACCCAAAGAACAATGTTCTCTTTACCCTCTAATATTACTTGTGCACTATAATATACAAGTTAGTTCTATGACTAATTCATTAAAAGATTGACTAAAAAATATGAACACCTTTATACTAATCCCAATACTAGTCAAGGATTTCCCCTTCTCAATGATTTGTCTTCTAGAGCCACCTTACCTTTTCATACCATCATGCATAATGAGAATTATAGTACATGCATCACATGTATCCTAAAATATAATATGTCCTTGAATATATAATATATGCATGATTATCTTTGTACCCTTATTTATACATTTGGTGCTAGGTCAACACTACCTAATTAGCTAAACACTATTGATGGCACATATATAATAGAAATGCTTGAATTATGGCACCAACAATTATAAATAGATCGACTCTACAAATTCTTCCAATTTTAATTATATTTTCATTTTAATGAACTTCCATTGACAACAATGATCACATGATATGTCCTTCATATATATCCCTAGGATTTTGACCAATAAATTTACTATTTTCATGATAGGCCATGTTTTAAGCCCATGAATGTCACTAGTTTCATATTATGAAGTTGTTAGTGTTGTTGAAATTGATGAGAAGCCCTAATATTTTCCTATTTTTGTTTTTTTAACTTCATGGTTTCATATTGTTAGGAATAATTAAGATTGTCTAGAAAATAAAAGAATATTTCTAGAATCTTCCATAAGTTAAAATATTCTTGGAGTTGTTTAGAAAAAAAACATTCTAAGAGCTATTGTAAAAAAGAAGTTTCCAGATTTTAGAGTTTTATAGAAAGCTAGAAGCTTCCAGACTTCAAGGTTTCTATAGCTATATATATCTAATTGGTGAGAGCTGTTATATACAACATTTTGGATTGAATATAAAAAAAGCTAGATATATTATCTTGTTTTTTTTCTCAACTCTGTTTTTGCCCTATTTTCAACAGCTGTTACATTATTTTTTATATTGTTTTTGGGCCTATTTTTACATGCTATCAGAGCTAGAAAAATATTGCTAGAGGGATTTGTTGCAGGGAAAATATATTGCTGGAAGTGGTTTGTTTGCAGGGCTGATATATTATTGGAGTGATATTTGGTTGCAAGGTTGTTATATTGCTGGAGTAATATTTGTTTGAAGGCTGGTTTTTTGCTAACATGGGTTCTTCAAATGAAGTTTTTCCTATCTTTGATGGAAGTGGTTTTGCAGATTGGAAGATTGCAGTCAAGAATGCTCTAAGAGAGAAGGCTTTATGGAGGATAGTGAATAAAGAAATTGGGGAACCTCAACAAAATGATAGAGAAAAGGAGTTGTGGAAATGCAAGTTGGAGCAAGCTAGAGGTATTATTGGTAAAGCTTTGAGCCCCAATCTAAATAGAAGATTTGTTGATGTTGATAATCCAATAGAGCTGTGGGAGAATTTAGAAAAGGATTATAAAGATGCAGACATTGCTAGCATGTTTAGTATAGAAGAAAAATTGATGAATTTAGATCCATCTGATTTTGAAAAAATGTCTGATTACTTCAATGAAGTTACTTTTTTAAATGCCCAGCTAAAAAAAATAGGTGTTGAATATGCAAAAAAAGATTTTCAGTTGATTGCAATGGTTGAAAGTAAGCTTCCCCAGCCATATAAGGTATTTAAGGAATCAAGAAAAAGGGTTCTTCAACTAAATCCCAATACCCCCCAGCAAACTTTTGATCAATTTTGCAAGTCTGTTTTAGATGAAGAAGTTCAGCTTATTAAAGAAGGGCATATTAAGAAGAATCATGCATATACAGCCAAAAGTAATTTTTTTAGAAATGATGGAAAGAAGAATTGGAAAGGAAATAATAAATTTCAAAATAATGAAGGTTCTAACCATTTTTTTCTAGAAATGATGGTGCAGAAAAGCAAGTTGGAAAAAAACCCATTATTTGTAGGTATTGTGGAGGTGAGAATCACATGGAGAAATTTTGTTTGAAGAAGAGGGACAATGAAAGGCAGCAATACAAGCCCAAGCAAGAAAGGTTCAAGGATGGAAAGAAGGAGAAACATAGCTTCATAGCCATCTCCTTAAAAAGGCAAGATAAATCAAATGGGGAGGTAATTGCTACACCCGAAAGTAAATCTAGTGTTAAGGGGGGATACTTTGCTTTAGATTCTAATAAAGAATGGATTTTAGATTCAGGGGCATCATCTCACATGACTAGGGATATATCATTTTTAATTGATTTTTATGAAGGGAAGAATTTAGATCAAGAAATTACTATTGGCAATAAAATGAAACTTCCAATTTTGGGAACAGGGACTGTTAATGTAACAAATGGGTCTTTGAAAAATGTTTTACTGGTTGAAGGATTAGGGGTAAATCTTATTTCAGTATATAAAATAGTTCAAGCTGGATATGAGTTTGTTGTCACTACTAATCAAGTTATTCTTAGAGATAAAAAAGACCCTAGAAGCAATATAATTGCTATTGGTAGAGTTGATCATGAAGAGAGTCTATTTAAATTTGTGGGGTTTGTTGATGATGAATACAAACTCTCTCATGCTTTTATTGCTCAGACTGATTATATGTCAAAACTTTGGCATGCTAGACTTGGACATATAAATTATAGAAAATTACAAGACATGATTAGAATGGATATGGTTAGAGGATTAACAAAAATTTCAGCTTCTGAATGTGTTTGTGAAGGATGTGTGCTAGGGAAACATCATCGAGATCCTTTTGATTCAAGTAAAGCATGGAGAGTTAATCATCCACTGCAACTCATTCATAGTGATTTAAGTAAACCAGGCTATCCTTCACTTTCAGGTGCCAGATACCTTCTCACTTTTATTGATGATTACAGCAGGAGAGTATGGGTTTATTTTCTTGAAAGGAAAAATGAAGTATTTGAAGTTTTTCAAAATTTTAAGGCATTAGTTGAAAATCAAAGTGGGAAAAGAATAAAATGCTTAAGGACAGATAATGGGGGTGAATATTGTAATTATGCATTTGAATCATTTTGTGAAATTTGTGGTATTAAAGTGCAAAGAACAACTCCATATACCCCTCAACAAAATGGAGTGGTTGAACGAATGAATAGAACTCTTTTAGAAATGGCTCATTGTATGTTGCATTCTAAAAGTTTACATGATAAATTTTGGGGGTTTTCTATTTCTTGTGTTGCACATATTGTAAATAGAATCCCCACCAAAGTTGTCACAATTATCACCCCTGAAGAAGCATGGAGTGGTAGGAAACCTCACATTGGGTATTTTAAAGTATTTGGGTGTATTGCTTGGGCACACATTCCTGATGAAAAGTGACACAAGTTAGAACCAAAGAGTCACAAGTGTTTGTTTATGGGTTACAGTGAAGAATCAAAGGCTTACACGTTATATGATTTGACAACAAAAAAAATGTTTGTCAGTAGAGATGTAAAGTTTGATGAACATTCACAACTTCCAGCCACTTCTTCTCACTCTACAACAACTAATTCTCCCTATATCAATGAAGATGAAGTGTGCACTAATGAAACAACTAATTCTTGTGAGCAGCCTCTTTTTGTAGGTAGTGATGATGAAGAAGATGACATTTCAGCTAGACAAAAGACAAGGAGTGTTGAAGAAATCTATACGCAAGGCCCAAAGAACCAAACAAGGAATGGTAGTTATCTCATGGCCAAAGTATTGCAGATTAATGACCCAAACTCATATGAGGAAGCTAGAGGGAAGAAAGAATGGGAGCAAGCTATGAAAGAAGAATATGATGCTTTGATGAAAAATAGAACTTGGGAACTTGTGCCACTTCCCAAAGGTAAGAATGTGATTGGTTGCAAATGGGTTTATAAAACAAAATTTAAATCAGATGGTGATATAGATAAAGCTAGATTGGTTGCTAAGGGATTCAATCAAAAAGAGGGTGTTGGTTATGAAGAAACATTTTCTCATGTCATTAAAATGAATATGGTTAGAATTATTCTTTATTTGGCTGCAAGTCTTGGGTGGTATGTTCATCAAATGGATGTCAAAAATGCTTTCTTAAATGGAGATTTATATGAAGAAATATATATGGATCAACCACCAGGTTTTGTAGATCAGTAACATCCTAATCTTGTTTGCAGATTAAAAAAGTCACTATATGGACTTAAACAAGCACCAAGAGCATGGAATGAGAAGATTGACAGGTATTTTCAGCTTCATGGGTTTAAAAAATGTAAATCAGATCCAAATATTTATGTGAAGAGAGTGCAAAATGAAATTATTCTTGTAGTTTATGTGGATGATTTACTCATAGTTGGACCAATTATTGGGTTAATTAATGATTTGAAATCAGATCTTAAAGGGGAAGTTCATATGAGTGATTTGGGTGAACTAAATTATTTTCTTGGCTTGCAAATTAGTAGGCTTCGTGATGGGTTGTTTATCTCTCAAACAAAATATGCTTTGGATCTTTTAGAAAAATTTAAAATGCTTGAATGCAAGCCAGCCTCTACTCCTTTTCAATCTGGAGTTAAGCTTACTAAAGAATGTACCTCCAAGAAGGTGGATGCTACTTTATATAGACAACTTGTTGGTAGCTTGATTTATCTAACCCATTCTAGACTAGACATTTGTTTTGCAGTCAATACGGTATCTATATTTATGCAGGAACCGAAAGAAAGTCATTGGTTGGTTGCCAAAAGTATTTTGTGATACATTCGTGGAACTATTTACTATGGCATACATTATAGTTACAAGTCCTCAGTTTCTTTGATTGGCTTTATAGATTCTGACTGGGGAGGTGATATAGATGACAAGAAATCTACTGGTGGTTCTATTTTTCAGCTTGGGTCAGGTCCAATTACATGGAGCAGCAAAAAAAAATAACTACATCATTGTCTTCATGTGAAGCAGAATATAGAGCAACAAAAGAAGCTGGAAAGGAAGTAGTTTGGATTCGAAATCTTTTATTTGAGCTTGGTTTTGCACATAGTTAAGCTACTACTTTGTATTGTGATAATCAAAGTGAAAATACAAGTTGCAAACAATCATGTTTTCAATTCTAAAACAAAGCACATTGAGATTGATGTTCACTATATCCGGGATCTTGTCCAAGCAAATTCTGTTAATCTTGAATTTTATCCAGGTGAGGACCAAGCAGCAGATATATTTACTAAGAATATGCTTGAGGCCAAATTTTTGAAATTACGGGGTATGTTGGGCATGATTGAGGTGAAGATTAAGGGGGGATAGTAATATAATGTTCCCCTCTCTCTTGTATTTTCCTCCCCTCTCTCTTGCATTTTATTCATATTCTTCTAGCCAATCTTAAGGGGGGATGTTGGGAATAATTAAGATTGTCTAGAAAATAAAAGAATATTTCTAGAGTCTTCCATAAGTTAAAATATTCCTAGAGCTATTTTGGAAAAAACATTCTAAGAGCTGTTGAAAAAAAAAGAAGCTTCCAGATTTTAGAGTTTTCTAGAAAGCTAGAAGCTTCCAAACTTCAAAGTTTCTGTAGCTATATATATATAATTGGAGAGAGCTATTATATACAGCATTTTCGATTGAATATAATGCAAGCTAGATATATATCTTGTTTTTTTTTCTCTAAACTTTGTTTTTGCCCTATTTTCAGCAGCTGTTACATTATTTTTTATATTGTTTTTGGGCATGTTTTTATACATATTGGGTATTCCCTAACTTAGAAACATGTAATATCTCCTCATGGTATTTTTATAAAAATCCAATCAGGTGGATCCTCTTTCATTAATGTCCCTTGGGTCAAACCACTTTAGCATTGAAAATAAATCATTTTGAGGGATCTATTATTTTTTCTCTTGATATTCATCAAAAGAGTTATGAGGAAGGTCAATTGAGGAACTGCCTTTCGATATTTTATCTTAGAACAATTTTAGAGGTAACATGTGCTATAATGTATCATATGTACTATATCATTTTTTTTATTATCTAATATTTATTTTATTAGCTTGTTATTAGCTATATTGTCTTATTCATGCTCACATATAGTGTTAGATAAGGTAGCTTCAATAACTAATATTATATTTAAATTTTCTAAAACTAAATTAGTTGTGCATGGTAAATAATACAATATATAAATAAGTTTATCTTCTATAATGAAAATAGATGAAACTATTACTTCAACAACATTAGGCACCATGTAAATAAGCTTATTCTTTTAGAATTTGTTCTTCTAATATAATTGTATTTAAATCCTTTATAAAATTGTATGTATGAAGATCCATATGATTAATCTTTATTACACATTTAACTTCTCAATGATAGGTGAAACTACTAAAAGCCACAAAGATGGACATCATGATTTTTTCTATAGAGAGGATTTCCCTATAAAGCATGCTATTGGAGAAATTTTCCTTGCTTGTGAGCTCTTTGTTCATAAATATTGAGTATCCTCATAATGAATGTTAATGCAAGATAAATGAGGAAATATGATGTGGTTTATGACAAGATTTACAAAGAAAAATAGTAAAGTTGTTGGTCAACATTTTTTTTAGATAAAGGCCATGATGCCTAGTTTTAACTTAAGAAGTTCATCCTAACCTAGAATACTCATTAAGTGACAACAAGGAGGAAAGAAAAGTAATTTCAAGATACTCTAAGCTATCTGTACTAGAGGAAACATTATAAAGTTAAGAACAAGAAAGGATCAAGATAGAGTGGCTAGAGTAGTCCAATTTTAAAAGAGAATATGCCTCTTTAGATCTAATCTAAATACTTGAAATAAACTATAATCTAATACAAAACTAATAGAAATGAGAAATAACACTTAATTGATGAGGGCGAGCCCGAGACTTAGAAAATAACCCACAAACAAGAGAATAATTTTATTATTCAAAATGGAGCTTCTTACATGCAGAGGATCTCAAATCCCCAAGTTCTACAACACATGCAAGTTACAGAAAGCTACAGAATAACCCTTTCGCAATATGCGAGCTTGTCCCCAAAAAGTTACCCAAAAATTAGAAACCCCCCCATAAATAGAGCTCCTCATTAGTTTGGAGCCAAAACAACATTCAAATTTGAGTTTAGGTGGTTTGGCACCTAAAATTTACATGAAGTTCAAATTTCAAAAGAGCATTTGCAATTGTATCTTCTAGAAAGTGCGCCAACT
>VDFB02152755.1:0-29702 GCA_007258455.2 Sequoia sempervirens
AAAAAAGTGGGTGTTCCAGAACAAATTGAATGAAGACATCTGGTGAAGTTGTAAAGAAAAATTCTAGATTGGTATGTAAGGGATATTCTCAAGTTGAAAGCATTGATTTTGAGGAGACTTATTCTCTAGTAGCTAGAATTGAGGAAATAAGAATGTTTCTTGTCTTTGTTATTCACAAGAACTTCAAGGTCTATTATATGGACTCCTTCTTGAATGGTGATTTAGAGGAAGAGGTATATATTGAGAAAAAGATGGCTTCCAACTATCAAAAGATCTAGACATGGTGTGCAAACTCAAGAAATCTTTGTATGGTCTTAATCAAGATCTTAGAGCTTGGTATGCTTGGTTGGACAAGTATTTACTTCAACAAGGATTCAAGAAAGGTAACATAGATAGAAATCTTTACATTAAGGTTTAGGAAGACAAGTTGTTGATTATGGTTGTATATTTTGATGACATCATCTTTGGTGGAGATGATGGTATGTGTAAAAATTTTGGAAAAGAGATGTAGAAATAATTTGATATGTCGATTGGTGAGTTTCCTTTCTTCCTTGGGCTTCAAATAATTTAGCAAGATGGTTGTAAATTTATTTATTAGGCTAAGTATGTAAAGAAGATGTTGAAGAAGTTTGGCATGGATGATTCTGAACTAGTTGGTACAGGGGGTGATTGGTTGTCACTTGAGAAAATACGATGAGTCTCCATTAGAAATATTTTATATTCTTCTAGGTAATCCTTATATGAATTGGATGTGATCTACATCATTTTCTAAGACACCATATTGGTCTATCAAGGTCAACACATTAAGCATGCATGTATCAAGTAATCAATGAAGAGAGACATTTGATAGTATTTGTAAAGTAATCTAAAAATATCATATCTCCTACAAAGAGGTTCAATCTAATCATGATCTTTAAAGTGTCTTTATAGGAAGAGGAGTCTTTCCAAATAACCTAGGAAATTGGTGAATTTGACCTTTACATAACCCTAAAATAACTAACTAAATTTGTATTAAAATGAATAAATGAACTATACTAAACCTCACTAAATGAAAATATTTACATACAAAACTATTTGTTTCACTAATTTTAATATCTAGGAAAAATATATTTCCAAATTGTATACCTCATGATAATGATATAATTGAAATAGGGATTCTCACCATAATAGGTTTAAACGGTCATATTATGTAATTTTTTAATATGGCCTAAAACGATGAAAAGTAGGTTAGGGGAGAAAGAGAGGTTCCCCCAAATTGGTGGTTAGATAGACCTATTTTCCTACATTTCATTAGGAAATGAGATCCACACATTGAAATGACTAACAACCTTGCAGTGAATCAAGTCAAATATGAATCTACTGATTTCCTTTTTTACAAGCATGGGGGTCCTGATTAAACAACACTTTGGGGAAAAAGATTGAAAAATAGAAAACTAAATCCAAAATTCAATCTACAACTTGGATCTTGGAGATTAAGCTCAATACTGATGGAACCCGAAATCATATTGCAGATCAAAGAGAGGTAAGATGATGTTTACCAGTCACCAAAAGAGCTTTGTTGAAGCTAACCTAGGACTCATTCACCCAGGGGTGAATGGGTCCTGGTTTAGGGCTTCTATGTAACTTTTTGGAGCCTCTGCTACATATCCAAGTCTCTCAATTTGCCCAGGTTTTAGGTGCAAAGTGCCAAAAATAAATTATGAAATTGAGTTTGTGTGAGATGACAACTTTCTTGAAAACTTTTGCAAATTTGACAACTTCTCCAATTTTTCTCTTCAAGATTTCTTCCACCTAAATCTACAAACAAAAATCAAGAGGGAAAAATGTTTTGTTTTTGGTGAATGGCAGTTTTCCTTGGTCAAACACTATTTGATAATTAGACCTTGAAATGAAATTAAATAACATGAAAGAAATGATAAATGAACAACTTTATGTCACAACTCACCAAACCCTTGGATGAACCTTGTAATGTAGATTTGCAACTTGCATATGGATCTTGATCTTGAAACTTTATTTGAAATAATGCCTTGAATGCTTGAATGGATCTTGAACACCACATCAATATATTAGCTGCAAGAACATGCATGATTCAAGAAGACTTTGACATGATAATTGGACCTTGATTGCTGTAATAACTCTTCAATAAATTTTCTCTTGAATTCCTTGAAATTCTCTTGAAATCTCACTTGAAAACTTAGAGTGCTTAGATCAAATTTTGCTAGGTGAAACATAGTGAAATGACCTTATATTTATAGGTATGTAACATTAATTTCCTGAAATTCAAATAACACAAGATGACATGTGAATATGGATTTGAAATCATTAAAATACCACCAAAAACATAATTAAAATTTAGGTCCTAGGTCTAAGTGAGGACCCATTGCTCATTGATAAGTGTTAAATGTTAAGGAATTAATGAATGTTGGGTTTCCTCTTTGGAAAATGCGATTAATTAGGCTTGGATTTGAATTAAAGGGGCCAATTAAGGAAAAATAACCTCAATTAATTGAGGGAGCCCTAAATAAGTGTGAAAATATAAAGGGGTTGACTTTACAACACTACATTAAGGAAAAATTAAGTCTATTTTAATTAATATGGCCCTAAACTTAATGTGAACATGCAAAATACATATTACAACTAAATTAAGGCATAATTAAGTTCATTTTAATATTAATTCCTAATTAAGTGTGAAAAAGGGATACTTTTTCCTACACTACATCTAGCCCCCACTTTAGTGAGAGGGTGACCTTGCATCAAAATCACACTAAAGTAGACATTCAAGACACATGTATGACACAATGATAAATAAACTCAATCATACAACATTAAAACATAAAGAAAGGGAGGTGGATCAAGCTTCGACTATCCAACATGATGTGGAACATGCCTCAACTGTTTGTCCAGGGAAAAGGGGGTAGATCAATCCTTAAATATCCAACACGATGTGGAACACTTCTCAATTGTTTGTCTAGGAACGTTTACAAGTAGAAATTGATGTCCACTAGGTGATCCCACAATACTAGTTTACTTTTTTGGCCAAACTGGACACTGAACTAATTTTTTCTAACTAAATCTTCACTTTTGGGCACCTATAGTGGCTAAACTATAAGGAATTTGAAGATGATGCAAACTAGTGATTTGCGAGATTTTGGCTGTAGATTCTAAATATATTTTTTTAAATTTTTTTGGAATTAGATTGCACTTATTTTCCATCTCCTTGAAAACTAGTTTTTTAGTAAACACCATTTTTAAGGGTGGCCTCATGTGCAGTTTTGAGATGGAATTCTGTTTTGAATTCGTTTGTAACTATGATATTTAATTGCTTCCAATTGGTTTCATAGTGTTTTGTGAATATTTTCTTTAATCAAGTTTTGAAGTCAGTAGAATTGAGACTAAAACATAAGAAATGGGGGCTACATAGCTTACATAACTTTTTTTTTTTTTTTTGTGCACTCATATTTTTTAATTTTTTATTTATAATCTTATATTTTTCCACATGTGTAGAATAAAAAGCTTGATTTTTGGTGAAAAACCTACATTCACAACAAATAAAAAATAAAAAATTAAATTAAATTTATTCAAAATTAGACTTTTTGGGAAGCTTATAATAGGGAATATGTATACTTACAAAAAATAAATTTTAAATGAATTCATTTGATCTCCCAAAAGGTAAATCAAAAGTGGCTTTTATCAACATTTTGATAGGTGTAAAGGGGACTCTGTCATAAGTATGGTTTAAAACTAGCGGGGTTCTATCCAAGGGGGTTTGATCTAAGTAGTTTAATCAAACCCTCTTCAATTGGAATGCTTTAAATGGAACTTTTAAAGTCTTAAATCATTATATTTTCTAAAAATATGTGATTTTAGTAAAAATCAGAATCTACTAGAAATTGTAAACCAACTTTGTGGGATCACCCTACTATACAAATGATAAATGTGCTCACTTCATGCTAATGGAACCTCAGGCTATCCACTAGTTGATCCCCCCTGAAAGTGGCTTAGTGACAAAGTCATGCCAGGTCTATAGGCTCTCACTATACTAACCATACCAAAGCTATTGCTTTGATAACTTTGATAGGGTGCCACAAAACAAAATTAGGATTTTGAGCTTCACAAGGTTAACAAGCTATATTATGTTAAACACTTATGAACAAGGATGTGGGTATGTGTAGGATCATGATGGGCCAAAAAATGGCAATATGATGGGTATGCATAGGGTATGTGGCTGACGACTTTTTTTTTACCCAAAATTGATGAAACAAAAAGGGTTTTTAAAGGAGATTCTCAGCTTTCCACCAATATAAATTATACTTTATTTTGAATTTAAAAAATAATTATTATTCATTTTCTATTTGAATTACGACTAAAGTCCTGATTGATAGGCTGATTGAAAAACATCTATAGCTTTCAAATGGTGTCACATTTTTTGAATCTGAAACATGCATCACATTCTATGATTCGCATACTATAAGATTAAAAAAATAAAATTGAATTTCATGAAGTTTTGACCAAGTTAAGGTGGTTAGACATACAAGTTTTTATATTTTTTTAAAGTTGTAATAAAAAATTGATAATTAATTATTTACTCAGAAAAAAATTACAAAAAAATATGCGTCACATCAGGACATGAGTCCTCTACTTATATCTAAAATATTATAAAAAAATATTATCATTTTATTATGGTTAGGGTGGTTAGACAGACACCTACTTTTTATTTTTTCCATGAAATTTAAGTACTACTACATTGAAATTTCAAATTTTCACCAAATAGATTTAGTTTTTTGAGAAATAAACCTAGTAGTTTAGAAACTACATTCATTTTTCTACATATTCTATTCTTACATATTTTTGAAATAATATAGATAACTTATTCAAATTTTTACATCAAGTTGCCTAACTTTGATTTTTCTAAATTTTTTGCCAGTTAAGGGCCTTTTTTTTCCATGATGATCCTGCACATACCCATGTGGGTAAAGGTTTGTTCAAAGGTACCTTTCTTAGCTTATGTAAGGTCTCTTCTTAGAGAACATCATTCCTAATGTCTCCAAGAGAGGACAACTCAAGAGTAAAATATTTGATACTTAGGGAATGC
Source organism: Sequoia sempervirens (assembly GCA_007258455.2). Lineage (NCBI taxonomy): Eukaryota > Viridiplantae > Streptophyta > Pinopsida > Cupressales > Cupressaceae > Sequoia > Sequoia sempervirens. The sequence goes on from VDFB02152755.1 coordinate 5,093, forward strand.
AATGTGTAGCATCACCACTAAGAGGAAAGTCATACGTTAAGAAATATCATGCTCTTGGAGGACATCAAACCTAATGAAACCAACAAGAAAAAGACACATCACAGGAAGAAAGGAAATCACACAATGAAGCATTAGGGTGTCAAAAATAATGCCAATGTATGCCCCCACTTTAAACTAATTGCTACACCATTACTATGAGAAATTTGCTTTAAAGTAGCTAAGGAAGATGTGGGAGCTTATTCGGAAAGGCCTATGCAAAGTCATATATTTGAAAATGAAGCTACATCATGAAAAAGAAAGGATGGGGTTGTCCCCAAAATGAAATCCCAAAACACATAAGGGATCTATGGATTTGGGACTATTAGTTATATATCTTTGCTACAATGTTGTTATAGAGAGCGGAAACATCATCATTCCCCAAATAATCATAGAACAAGAAGAATGACACATAGAGAGTGAAAACAAAGGAAAATATTTCAGGTCAACAAGGAAGAGACCTAAATGTCTCAATGCCTTGCGTCAACCCCAAAAGGAAAACAAAAGATAAAAGAAAAGATAAATGTTTATGGCATATAGAAGAATGTAGATACAAATAGACAAATGCACATGAAGAGAGATACATCAAATGAAATAGTATAGGGGATGACATTACACACATGAAATCACACAAAGAACATGCAAAAGAAAACAAAGAAAAATACTAGTAAGGCACATGTGAGTCAACCTATAGTAGGTCATCCACATCCTAATCTTGTTTAGTATATGCGGAAGGAAAACAACTAGCCAAAGGGACAACATAAAATGCCAAAACTGGGACGAGGCTATCTAACCCCTTTCCCCCACTAAGCATAGGACAATGATGAGTCGAGATCATTGATGAGAATGAGCTCCTTGCAAAAAATGATCCTATAAAGTCCATGCATTGATGAGAATGAGCTCCTTGCCAAAAATGATTTGAAATGAATGTTAAACATATAATAGTAAGCATGCTATGATCCTAAAACTATTACATTGCAAGGAGAAAATTCCATGCTTTTAGTTTTAGATGGATCCCTAGGGTATCTCAATTTCTTCAACAATCCTTTTAAAGGATGAAAATTATCGGTGTGATGTCCAAAGAATCTATGATAGGTACAATATGGTTTATTTTGATTGGTTAGATTTTTTGCTAGTTTTTTTTGTTTAGGTGGTAATTTGATTAATCCACAATGTAGAAGAGTGTCAAAGATACTCCCAGTCTTAGAAATTTTGAATAGGTCATCGAAAGATTTTGGAAGATCAAATAGCTCTTGTAGCTAATTTTTTTGATGTGAATTTAGTTTCAACTTCTTCTTCTTTGTTTTGATAATTGTTTGGTTATCAATTTCATCTTATAATTGCAAGTCCTTTACTTTTTCAAAAAAGGATGTGTTAGGGGTAGTAAAGTGATCAAAATTTGTGTTTCCTGTTCTCTTATGCATGGGAAATGTAACAAAAGCTGGTTGAGGAGGAGGAAATTTTTTGTTAATGAGATTAACCAAGGTGCATATAAATTCTATTCCTTCCTCATGCTTAAGCATTTTTCGTATGATCCCTATGAGAGGAATGGCATTATTAGAAATAGTTTTGGTTCTCACAAAGTCTTGTAAATTTTTTAATTCTTCATTTATCTTTTGTGCATTTTGAGAGACATGAGCAACCATTGTTTGAACATCATGCAAATTATTTGAGGGTAGGGGAGTGAAGACTATGATCCATGGAGGGTTGATTATCAACACTATTAGTAACTAGAAATCTACAATTTGGATCTTGAAGATTAAGCTCAAAACTGATGCAACTAGAAATTTGATTGCATATTAGAGAGATATAAGATGATGTTTACTAGTCACTAAAAGAGCTCTACTAAAGTTGACATGAGACTTATTCACCTAGGGATGAATGGGTCATGGTTTATGGTTTCTCTATAATGTTTTGGAGCCTCTACTATAGATATAAATCTCTCAATTTTCCTAGGTTTTAGGTTCAGGGTGCTGGAAATAAATTCTGAAATTGAGTTTCTGTGAGATGACAATTTTCTTGAAAACTTTTGTAACTTTGACAACTTCTCCATTTTTTCTCTTTAAGAGGTCTTCAATATTTCTTCCACCTAAACATGCAAACACAAATCAAGAGGGAAAACTATTTTGTTTTTGGTGAATGGGGATCTTCCTTGGTCAAAGCCTATTTCGGTAATTAAACCTTGAAGTGAAATGAAATAGCATGAAAGGAATAATGAATGAGCAACTTTATGTCATAGCTCACTAAAACCTTGGATGAACCTTGGAATGAAGATCTGTGACTTGCATGAAATGGATTCAATGGATGTGGATCTTGATCTTGAAGCTTGATTTAAATAATGCCTTGAATGCTTGAATGGATCTTGAACACTACATTAACATATTAGCTCTAAGAAAATGCATGATGCAAGAAGACTTTGACATGATAATTGGATCTTGATTGCTGCAATAATTCTTCAATAAATATTCTCTTGAATGCCTTGAAATTATCTTGAACTCTCACTTGAAAACTTAGAGTGCTTAGATCAAATTTTACTAGGTGAAACATAGTGAAATGACCTTATATTTATAGGTATGCAACATTAATTTCCTAAAATTCAAAAAACATAAGCCGACATGTGAATATGGATTTGAAATCATTAAAATACTGCCAAAAACATAACCAAAATTTAGGTCATGGGTCTAAGTGAGGATCCATTTGCCCATGGGCAAATGGGTCCTAGGTCACTTACCTAGGATACACATTTCTCAATGATAAGTGTTATGTTGAGGCATTAATGAATGTCAGGTTTCCTTTTCAGAAAATGTGATTACTTAGGCTTGGATTTGAAATAAGAAAATTAACCTCAATTAGTTGAGGGAGTCCTAAATAAGTGTGAAAATGTAAAGGGGTCCACTCTACAACACCACATTAAGGCACAATTAAACCCATTTTAATTAATAGGGCCCTAAAATTTATGTGAATATGTAAAATACATTTTACAATACTAAATTAAGGCATAATTAAGTACATTTTAATATTAATTCCTAATTAAGTGTGAAAAGGGATACTTTTTCCTATGCTACATTTAGCCTCCAGTTTAGTGAGAGGGTGACCCCATGTCAAACTCATACTAAAGTAGACATTCAAGATACATGTATGCAAAAATGAGAAATATACTTGAAATCATACAACATCAAAGACCTAAAGAAAGGGAGGTAGATCAAGCTTTGAATGTCCAACATGATGTGGAAGACACCTCAACTATTTTTCTAGGGGAAATGGGGTGGATCAAGCCTTAACTATCCAATGTGATGTGCAACACATCTTGGTTATTTGTCTAGGAATGTTCACAAGTAGAACTCAATGTCCACTATGCAAATGATGTGCACACTCACTTCGGGCTAATGGAACCTCAAGCTATCCACTAGGTGAGACCCCCAAAAAGTGGTTTAGTGAGAAAGTCATGCAATGTCTACAAGCTCTCATTGTACTAACCATACCAAATCTTTCCCTCTAATAACTCCAATACCTAGGGCACCACAAAATGAAATTAGGACTTCAGGCTTCACAAGGTTAACAAGTTGTATTATGCTAAACAGTTATGAACAAGGATGTGGGTTAAGGTTTTTTCAAAAGGAATTTTCTTAGCTCATGTAAGGTCTCTTCTTAGGGAACATCATGCCTAATGTCTCCAAGAGAGGAAAAGTCAAGAGTAAAAGATTGACTACTTAGGGAATGAACCACGTAGCATCACCACTAAGATGAAATTTGTGCACTAAGAAATATCACTCTCTTGGAGGACATCAAACCAAATGAAACCACCAAGAATAAGATGCATCACAAGAAGAAAGAAAATTGTACAATGAAGTGGGAAGATGTCAAAAATAATGCCAATGTATGCCCCCACTTTAAAGAAATTGATACACCATTGTTGTGAGAAATTTTCTTTAAACTAGCCAACAAGGAAGATGTGAGAGATTATTCAAAAATCCCTATGACAAGTCATATGTTTCCAAATGAAACTACATCATGAAAAAGAGAGGAAGGGGTTTCCCCCAAAATGAAATCCCAAAACATATAAGGGATCCATGGATTCTAGGTCAGTATATCTTTGTTACAATGTTGTTATAGAGAGCGAAAACATCATCATTCCCCAAATACTTTTAGAATAAGAAGAATGACACATAAAGAATGAAAAAAAAGAAAATGCTTTTGGGTCAACATGGAAGAGACATAAATGTCTCAATGCCTTGCCTCTATTGGAATTATTGCCTCAATCTGACAGGCTGAAACCTCTAAGAAAGCATAGTCGGTGTGACATCCTTTGTGTTTGGCCGACTAGTAGCTGAAACCTTGTTGAAATTACACAGGTCGCTATGATCTTTCCTCTGTCTCACCGAAGGAGCCTATCATTGTGACATTTGGTTTGGTATAACCTCTCACCGCTTGTGGAGATCTCTGGCTGACAGGCCATTCTATCAGATATTGGGGAGAGTCTTGGGTGTTCGCTATGAGCTCTTAGCGATGTGTTAATGTCTCACCGACAACGCTTGGTTTGAAGTCATCAGGGAAACTCTCACCGGAAGGAATACTATCGGTAAGAAGTCTTACCAATGAGGGAATGTCACATCGACAGTATTCTCTTAAGGAAACTCAAAGGGCTTCGGGAAGATTTCCCAGCGACCGATGAAGGTCTTACCGACGGGGACACACTTGGAGGCATCAGGGTAACACTAAGGGTTCGCTAAGAACTCTTAGCGATGGACAAAAGTCTTGTTGACTGTTTGGTGCTTGATGGGATGTCTCAGTGAAGAGAAATTGTCTTGCTGATGGGAATCCTGATGTTGGTATGACTCTTGGTGACTGCTCAATTTTTGGTATGACTTGAAGGTTTGTTATGAAGTCTTGGCGAAAGGACGATAGTCTCGCTGATGTGAATTCTCATGTCTATGTGACTTATGGAGCTTCAATATGACATCTCACCAATAGCGATGAGTCTTGGCGATAGCGATACATGTGAAGAACTTCGGTATGATGTTTTGGTGACAAGGGGAAGTCTGAGCGATAGCTTTTTGGACTCGATATAATGTCTTGCTGATAGTGAAGACTCTTGGTGATAATGACGATATGGGCTCTGTGGCATTAGGAAAACACGGTTAGTGTCTCACTGACATGCGACATAGGTTGAACACCCTTTGACCGAGTGAAGACTGTCCAATGTGGTGTGACTTGGACCAATCAGAGGAGCTGAATGGGAACCATTGGAAGACAGTCTATTGTGGCCATTCTGAGAGGAAGCTTGACAGATAGAAATGAAATGTATATAGCCTGGAATACAAGATGATGCTCTGTTGGATTGTTTGATATAGGTGAGCGATAGAGTGAGGGCTGAGTGGTTGGTTGGAAGGTCGAGGCCATGAGGCTGAAATAGAGGAAGTAAGAGGCAGGGTTATGTTGTTGAATTCTCTCCTGATCAAGGATTGAATTCCATGGTTGATCTCTCATGTTGATCTATACTGTATACTATGTGAGGGTATTGCAACAGTACGAAGATTCACTAATACATTTGACTACAAAATACGACGAAACTATCTAATGAAATATGTAAAATTCGATGTTCGTCGGGTGCTTGTAAAATTTGATGTGTAATTTCCAATTTTTTGAAAGTTTATCCCCGACGTTCGTTGAAATTTCAACGAACTTGGGGTTCGTCGAAATGTCAGCTATTATTTTCATCGAATTTCTGACAAACATGAAAAATTAAAAAAAATCAAATTGTGGCCGACATAAAGAAAAGTGAGTTCATGCCTGATTTATTGCGACAGTGTTTTGCTCTACTTGAGACAGTTTGTGGAGAACTAAGGATGATTTTCTTGGGAAAAATCAGAAAAATTCAAGAAGATGTCTCCAGGTTGAGGGTAGTCATTATCTTTTTGCAGAATTCAGTTGTGAAGTCAGATTTGTAGTTCCAAGTTTTAAAATCATATTTTAAAGCAACATCTCATCAGATTTCCATTTTAGAGGTTAAGGGTTTTGAGAATTTCATGTCAGAGATTTTGTTGTGTGGAATCACCATAGAATCTAATCGGAACATATTCTTATGACTATAATTATGTGATCCATAAGCGCTTATTGGTCATGTAACGCAGTTGTGCCATAACAAAATCTGATGTCATTCATATGTAGCCAAGTTTAATGTGGCTATGTTGTGATATAAATGGAGGCACTCATACAATATAGTTAATTCAGGTTTTATAATGTAGGTTTCAATCATCATTGAGTGCATTCAGGTTGTCTCAAGTTTAACAAGTTAGGATGTAATTATAGCATGATCGAAGAGTGATTACCTCTTGCTACAACAAAGAGCCTATAACTCTAGTTGATATACTCGAGTAGTTTGTGTTATATCAATTATGCTTGAGTGAATTCAAAGAGCACAACCCATGTTTAATGGGCTATTCTGAAGTCAGTCAAGATTTTCTAAACCTTATGAATGTTACTTGAAATATATTTGCATAATCTCAAATTCCTTCAGAGGCTTTTGAAGTATCAATGTATCCTATATAGGGTTTAGAATGATTTCTTTTAATTAAATAAATAAATAAATGATGCATTTCCCTATAATTAGATAATGTGGAGATCTCCTAAATCTGCCCCAGCACACTATCCTCTTTGGCACTATATTCATTACTCCAACTACTAGGTTTTTGCATGTGATATCTTTAATATCTTCATGACCGTGGCTTTTCAATAGATCTCAGTCTTTGCTTTAATCCTTTTCATGGTAACCCTTGAGTTCCATAATCCACCTTCAATCTCTTCTAAGAATGATCTCTTAAGCTAGACTACATAGTATGCATATAAAGAAAGTCCTTCATACCTGCCATTGTTCCAAACCACCACTCATTGCCTTGCTTAAAATGTTGCCTCCATAAGCACAATAGCATGTTTTAAAATCCTTGGTTACCGATGATTGACCATTAAGCTCACCACTTTCATCATGAAGATACAATGAGATTTTTGTCTTCAAACTCAAAGGCATTATGGAAGATAACATTGTGAATTGTTTGTTGGTAATGCGATTTGATTTTCTTCACACATTTGCTGCTTTTCGATACGCTTCCTTTAAAGGTGAGTATTTCACCCTGACTACAATCTCAAGCGACCTCCTCCTGTCGCTTGAAGATTCCTTTCATGAGCATCCTTCTATAAAATCAAACTATGCCCTATAGACTGCCTACTTACTACAGGGGACTCATTGTTTCATGGTATTGTAGTTCTTAAGAGCCTTCAACCTTATTGACACTACTTCATAGTCCACAAGGTATTATTTGCTATTTTCCCATCTTTGGTGAGTCTCAAAACACTGCTCAAACATGCAATCCACTACCTCCATTATACAATATTAATGGCTAAGCAGAAACATTGAACCTATGATTACCACTGCTACTTCATTTGGACAGTCATTCCCTGATTTCATTTGCCTTGTCTAACACTACCAAAAGTATTTGAAAAACCCTTAAGGTCAGCAAGGGGGTAAGAAAACTCACTGTTAAAATCTCCACTTTACTATGCAAGGTTTGAGCTTTATTATCTTGTCATTGCTTAGCCTATTTTTGACTGTCACATCTCAAGTGATTGTCATTCTTCTTATCGTAGATTACATTTACAAATATCACTAAGCTACATAGTGTGCTTGTTATTGGCTACAATCTTTAGATTGCAAGATTTTGTTATCACCTACAATGTCTCAATCTTTCTGGTATTGCAACCTCACTAATCCGCTATAGTTATTGTTTATGTTTCTACGGAGGCCTAGGGTTTGTACCCTCGTCATGCTCTTACCAATGCTTTTGTTGTTTTCTATTAGGGATCTCTCAATGTTGAGGGCCCTAGGGATAAGCTTGTCATAAGAAGTGACACATTGCATCTTTAACTAAAAGGATAAATCCGTATTGACATTAGCAATGATGATTCTGACTCGTTGCTCCTTAGGAATGGGTCACTTGCTCTTACTAGCTTGCTACCTCCATTATTGTAGGAATTTTGTGATCAAGTTCAATATTATGATTTTAGGAGTCTTAATGGTTGGAAATCATAGTAAAATAAGAATTTAAAAGTTTTGGAATTAGCATTGTAAAGTGTTTTTTGGGGTGATTAACTTCAGACTATCTTCTCTTTTGTAGAGGTGGTTACATGCCAAATTTTTTTGGTGTAAAATATCAGAATTATTAGATTATGTTACTTGTCTATGAATAAAAATTATTGGAGTGTGAGTTTGATATTTTTTGAAGATCTAAATAGTCAAGCTTGGTAAAGAAAAATCATGTCAGATAATATTAGTCCATAACAAAATGAAGAGACACTTGATAGATTGTGGGCTAGATTGAAAAGAAAGGGTGATGGGAAATGTTATTGTCCTTGCAATAATTGCAAGGGCTTAAAGATGAGACAACTTTTAATCACAACAGCTGAGAAACATTGTAGGCAACATGGTCTAGTTGAGGGGCAGTTATCATCCATTGGTAAGTTGTTCATTATATGTGTTTATATTGATTCAATTTGTAAATGTTTATATTGTTTTAACATTATATATATATATATAATCTCTTGATCATGATCATGGTTTATTTGTGTCTATCATTATTATAAAGGTGGGGCGCCCTAGGGCAGATGATATGGATTATCACGGCCCAAAGAATGTGGTTTTGCAAGCTGACAAACATAGAGCTGTGAATATCAAAGATGAATTTAATGATCCTATGGCAGAAGATGATCATGCGCCAGAAAACACAGTTGAAGATGATGGTATGAATACATTGATTCATGCCACATTTAGTGGCAGAGCTGATCATGATGATCAAGATGACTTTGATGATGTTCATTATTTACCTATACTTGACAAGGCATACAAGCCCCTTTATGAAGGCTCTGAAACAACTCTTCTCTCTTCTATATTGTTGTTGTTAAACTTGAAGGTTATGAATGGTTTATCAAACATAGCAATCTCATGAATGTTAAGGTATGTCATATATGTCATCTTTTTTCATCTATTTTAATTGTTGTTACTTTATCACTAGTAAATAAAGGATGAAATATGTACCATTAATATTTTTTATATGAACAATTATTTTTGTTGTAGATTGATTTGATTTTATTTACCACCATCCAAATGTTTTACCACCAACTCATACCAAGATTTATGTGCCATTATGAAGATATCAGAGATGAAGTATCAAACAATAGATGCATGTCCCAATGATCATGTATATATCATAAACAGCGATGGTACAGCAGAATGCCTGGGAATGTCATATCGTTAGATATCAGATAGATCAAGCATTAAAAGGTTATACCATAGGTTTCATTATATTCCCATTATTCCATATCACGATGATTATTTAGAGTCAGCTTAGCACAATTGATGGATTACTATGCATGGAATATAAGTGGAGACGACATTCTTCAAATGCCTGTAGATGGTTCTGCATTTAGGGACATGGAGGAAAAATGGCCACATTTCAAAGAAGAACCTTATAATCTCAGGCTTTCATTGGGAGCAGATGGTGTCAATCCATTTGGAGAGCTGAGATCTATTTACTCAGTGTGGCCTATTTTTGTTATCAACAATAACATTCCTCCATGGATTTCAATAAAGAAGGAGCACATAATATTGTCAATAATTATTCTAGGTATTTGTTTACATCAATTTTCTTTAACATAGTAGCATCTCATTTGTCTTATTTGTTGCATAATGACTTATATTTTTTCATTCAATAGTCATGTACATTAATTTATATATATTGTAGTAAAATGGTTATAATAATTATGTAATGTTTATGTTCATTCAACTAGGTAAGTACCAATTGAAAGATATTAATGTATCTATCGAGCATCTTATCGACGAGTTACTAAAGAGTTATGGAATGGCATCACTACATGTGTGTCCGGAACCAATAGGACAAAGACAATTTCAGTTCCATTATATGCAGTGCCCAAGGCTAACACATTTTGTGTGGTATGTTATAGCAACTCCCGGTGCACTTTAACAATATTTGAATTTGATGAAGTAAAGATATCATGAATGTTTTTAAAATAATCTATTTATTATATATAATTATAAAAATTGACATATTTAATCCAATTATATATCATCTTACAGGTCTTCAAACAAAGGGAAAATTTGCATGTCCAATTTGTGGTCCAAAGATGAAATCTCGTCATTCAATAAGTTTAGGAAAGTAGGTGTTTGATGAATATAGGCACTTCCTCCATAGAAATTATAAGTATCGAACTACTCAAAAACATCTTTTCAATGGGAAAGAGGAGACTACATCAAAACCACGAAGAATGTCACCTCACTATGGAAGTTGGAATATAATAGAATTAATCGTCAAGGTTATACATTGGATCAAATTGTTTATCTATCATATATGATATGTTTTGAATTTATATTTTTATATTGTGTTGTGTTTACTCATGTTGTGGTGACTGATGATTGTTGTTAATTTTTAACTTATGTCTTCATGAAGGTCATCAAGGCATTATGACCGGCTTCATAGGAATTTAAAAGTTATCTGAACAATTTAGTAGGTTTCCCCCTCATGGCATTCTAAATTGTGCATTTGTTTGATACAATACATATCAGAAAGAATATAACAAAAATGTTATGGAAAATATTGGATGGAAGGCATGACAAAGAAAAAATTGTCAAAATTTGTAGTGACATTCAAGAAGCCAATCATGCAATGAAAAATTTCATTCAATTAAATAGCGACGGAGACCAAATTAATATAAGTTCTCTTCCTTGGTTATTAATAGAGTAACAAAGCAATGCTATAAAAGAAGTCATATGAAAAATTTGATTTCCCACAGGATTTGTTGTGAACATAAACAATATAATAACGAAGAAAGGTGAAATTGGGTCAGGGATGAAAACGCATGATTGGCATACCTTCATTAAAGTAATTATTCTGGTATATTATATACACTTGTATAATGCATGTACTTTTCAGTGTATTATGTTTACTACTTTTGGAAAAATAATGAAAAGATCATTTTATAATTGTTGCAATGCGTTCTACCTCTATCTCTCCTAGACAAGCTTTGACAACAATGTCGAAAGTTATATGATCTTGGAAAATACATGAGGTAAGTAGTGAGATTTGTTCAGATTTGCTATATACATCTTATAATTGCCATTTGTTTTGCACTTGTTATATATTATACTCTATATTTTTGTTAAAATATCCATTAATATATTTGTGCCTTGAATCACTTGTAGATGGCTATCATCTAAAGAAATCCATAAAGAAGATATAAATTATTGGAAGAGAAAAATTCCTTGTCTAATGTGTGAAATGTAAAAGTGTCTACCTTCAACATTTTTCAATGCACAAGAACACTACCTCATACACCAAGTTGAGGAGATTGAATTGTGTGGACCTGTATACACAAGGTCAATGTGGATGGTTGAGAGGCACTTAAAATTTTTGAAGGCTTTGGTTAGACAAAGAGCACACATCACGAGGGTTCTATAATTTGGAGAGGATATATGGTATGCAGACCATGGTGTACATTAGTGAATATCTTCTAAGGTTTTGCAGCAAGGATCCATTTGGAGTCACATTTGGGATCCCAACTCCATTAACAAATTGAGGGAGTACCTGTTGAGGAAAGGTAGATTGAGGAAAGTGAGAGGTAATTATAAGATGGTCATGGAGATTAATTGGAATGCATTTTACATATGGTTTTTATGTATATTGTACTTGTTTAATTTTTAATCTTCAATATACATCAATTATAAATTAAGGTCGTATACTGTGGTATTTAACTAATTATACGTCATTTGTGAATTTCAATTTATTTTGGTACAGTTGGTCGAGAGTGGGATGCACTACATTTGTACGTCGCGAACAATCTTGATTGGATGATGGTATGGATTGAATGATGTCAACAATGTAGTCACATATTAACATGGGAAGGTGTGGCTTCATTGGTTAAAGAAGCTCATGGTAATGGAAATTCAATGTTACACAAAAGGAAATTGATTCAGCATAAGGTTTAAGAGAGATAAAAGTGCATTATAAATATATTAATCACCCATATTATTTTAATTATTTTCAAGTATATTGATGTATATATATGTTGAGATTGTTTTCTTTGCATACATTTAGCCAAGAATAAATATGTTTATCAACTAATGATATTGCAATATTTTTTACATGTTTGATATATTGTAGGTGAAACACCACAAGGCTATGTGGTGCAATGGTCATAAATTTTGAATCAAAATGTTAGATGACATGAATAAAACTTGTGATTCTAGTATAACTGTAGTCTTTTAGGTGACTAATGTCTAGAAGTGACATACATCCGAAGTCTGAAAATGGAGTATTATGGGATTTTGGATGATATACTTGAGTGTGACTTTAAGTCATTCAGATTAATTTTGTTCGTCATCCTATGGTATAGGCTATGATTGAATGAAAATGATCCTGAGAGAACTTTTATTGAACATATTAATGGATTTACCATGGTTAATACAAGGTTGATTGAGTGGTGAAATGAGCCCTATGTTCTTCCAAGCCAATGTGAGCAGGTATTTTACTCAGAGGTTCCAAGTAAACCGGGTTGGTCATTTTTTGTTATACATGATCCAAGAGGAAGGCCGATAAAGTATAATGTGGTGGAAGAAGAAGATACCGAAGAACTAGAAGATGATGTAGATGATGATCAGGATCAACAGTTAGTTGATGATGTGCCTAACGAATATGTCAAAGAGGAGGAACTAGATCATGATGATGTAGGAATTAATGTTCATGAAGATGATATCCATGTGGATGAAGACATTATCGAAACTGATATCAATGACGATGATGATGATATGACCAATCCTTGTCTCGAATGGATCGGATGATCACGGACAAGACGGATGAAGAAGAAGATCAATGACATTGAAATGTATAAGTTATGCGATTATATTATCTATTTGATATTAATTTCTTGATAGAATTATATTTGACATATGTGGTTACATAATTAATTCATGATGTTTTTAATTTTTATGTTTCATGTGATCATAAAAGATTAAAAATTTAGTTGTAGAGGTGGTTGTTCAGTGTTTGACGTGTATGTTGGTTCTTTTTACAATGTAACCAGGTTTGTCTTCTAATATACCTATGGAATTGCCAATTCCAATCAAAGATAGCTCAAAGGACCTGGACCAACTGACGAGGACTTTAAAAGCCTCGTACACTTCGGGCTCTGCAAGACCCAAGAAGGTGATCCCTTAATGTGTTTACAACCTCTGCACCATTATTATAAACAACATTAACAATAGCAGATGATCTCACTTAATAGCTCAACACGACAAAATAATATCAACTAGAATTGGATGTTCATAAACAATATCAACTATCTGGAGCATGAGATTACTAAACACAAACCATTGTATAAGATAGTCAATGATTTGCAATTTGTAGCAAGCTCTAGGAAAAGACGAACAAATACTGAACTACACAAATAATTACAACTTTGATCAGTGCCATATATCCATTGCAGGAGTCAAATTCATAAGCATGTAGAGGTTTATAACAGATTTAATACATCACATATAAGATCCCTGACAATATTGCATTATAATTTCATCAGTGTGCATTCTAACCCATGACTACTTATCAAATCCTTATATAACACATATCCACCTATAATCCCATTCAAGCATTTTGATTAATTCCTTGAATTAAAGCTAAATAGAATCATACACACCACAACAGTGAGATGGATAAAACAACTCTTAGTTATTTCATTCAAAGTTCAGATATGCATGTATAATGGAGAGACATGAGCTTGAATTTTCATTTCAACTCAAATGCTAGTACTGTTATACAACATTAAATCTCTATGAACTGAAAACTTAAATTGCATTTCTCTAAAACCATCAGACTTTACAATTCACTCTGCAACTTCACATAGAATTGACAAAAGTTATCTAACTTGCTAACCCGTACTTCTGGCCTTGAAATCCTTCTTATAGAAAATGAAGGAGCAAACAAGCACCGGGCCAGAAAGTACACCTGTCACTAGTCAATTGGAGCACCTGGTGATATTCCAAAATTTGTTACAACAACCACCACCTTGAAAAATATTCTTGTTAAAAAATCGTTACAACAACAATCATCCTAGAGCATATTCTAGTTCATCATGTCAGCGGAGGAAGGTTGATGCAATAACAAAAAACCACACGAAACCCACGCCAAGAAAGTCATCCATACAAAACTGAAAATGTTGTAACCACAACATCTGATTTGCCACCTATCAGTAGCCCAGTCTTTTTACTCATCATCATTCAAAAACTTAGCCACCCACCTTTGGTATTCTTTATTAGTTGGCCAGTCAAAATCAATCACCTCTTTTACCTTTGTACTATAAAGAAAATACTTTACTGCTACCTGATTAGCATCTCTTTCAAAAGATTCCAAAAATGAGCCGGTACCAATAATCTTATCCATACAATTTACCAACAAATCATAATCTGAGTCATCATAAATTATTTTAATTTGATTATTGATGACTTTACTTGCTTGATCCTACCATTGTTGGAGTGTTCTGATTTCCCCCTGCTCATCAGTTATATCAGGTAACAATGTGTTACCCCAATCATTGAAGTTCTTTACCAATTCCCTAATCTTCCTACTAAGATCATCTAGTAAGGTCTGCAAACTTTGTAATGATTTAACTAATATATAAGTAGGCTTCAATGATTGGGGCCTGTTATTTACATCAAACCTTGAGGCTTTAGTCATAACATCTAGATTATTTGTCCTAGGGATCCAATTTTGAATTATTGGAATCACTATCCCCTGATCCCTATCAATATTATTTATTGCTTCAGATAGCAAAGAATACAAAGAATGTATAGAGGGCATTTTATTATCCACCTTTTCATTTAAATGCTTCAAAACAAGAGTAACAATTTCTTTTTCTTTTGAAAGAAAAACCTCCTCTTTTACCCTTAGTGATGTCTATAATTGATCAATTTCCTACATGAGCTGTCTCTTTGTTGGATCAACAGAGCACTCTATTTTTTCATCAACTTGTTCTAGAGGAGGGGTAAGAGTAGGAATTTGAATGGGAGACCCTGGTGTAGAAACATTTGGAGAAGTGGGAGGCATTGACCTTGCTATGGGAGGTGATGTGCTAGTTCTTGAAGCATTGGATGTTTCCCTAGTATGTCTATACTTGAACCTTTCTACTTCAGTTTGCAGCTCAACATTCCTCTGTTGCATTTTACTATATTCTTCAATTAAAATGTTATACTTCTCCATTAGGCTCTTTCTTTCAGCCCCTCCTCCCTTTAGGTAGTCTTTTGGGCCAACTTGGCCACATTCCACTTGATTAAATTCAAGTGGCCCAGGTTGTTTGTAGTCACGAAGCCCTCTTTAATATTAATCCTCCTTTGAAATTTGGATTAATATCAACAATGTCAGCTTTCTTCCTTATTGAGCCAATGCCCAAATTGAGAGTCTCATATTTTTTCAGTGAAGAAATGAGTTTTGTAATGCTTCATACTTCTTCAGGAAAAGGATTCTTGGACTTCATAATGGCATTAGAAAGCCACCATCTTGTGATCCCATTGAGGAAAAATCAAAACACCAGCCTAATTCACTAGTTGTCTTCCTTCTTTAGGAGTGATGTTTTTGAACTCTTCCATTAGTTCAACTTTCACTTCTTCATCATTCTCTTGATCTGACCTATCAGGCCTTAGTTCTCTTCTCTCCTTGCATTTATTTTGATATTCCTCAAATTTCATCCTCCATGCCAATTGCAAGAATACAGGAGTCTTTACAAATGCATTGTCATCTAAGAACTCCTTGCAAGCCTACATTCTTGCATCCTGCACACTCTTACCCTTCATATCCAAATCAGATAGAAACAATTTAGCTGACCTAGGAGGGGATGGCATACCAACCTGCATGTCTTGATCAGTAACAATAATTTCATCTGTGAGATCCTTAGGTAGGTGATCAGTTCTTTGCCTCTTAGGGCTTGGCTCAGGTGGTGGTGATGGGGGACTGTGCTCTGGTGAAGATTTTAATTCAATGATTTTGACAACCCCAGTTACTTTGAATTTTGGGCCTAGTCGTGAAGGCACCTTCATTATTTTCTTCCCTTTTTTGTCTGCTTCCTCATCACTGCCAGTATCCCTTTTCCTCCTATAAATGGGCCGCCTTTCTGTAGGCTGACATACTGGCCTTGTTTCAATTGGCATATCACTTTGTCCTTGCATATCCAGACTTAGCCTTAAATTTATTTTTTTGGTTATCAAGGTGTCCATTATCTCATGAAGATTGCTTCATTAAAAATCAGTATAGCAATGGTATGGGAGTGAATTATCAAATAATGAATCTTTATATTGCGGATCCATTTCATGCACAATATCTAGTAGCTTACTATAAGCTATTCACTTTTTTCGGTATTATTCAATTCTCACTGTCTATTTAAATCAAATTCATTCTGATCGAGGTTCGGGGAAATTGAACTCATGTGCCAAATTTACCACCTTTTATTCTTTTTGTCTAAAACAAAGAAACCTTGAAGTCATGTTTCACTATGAATTCAAATATCAAATAGTAATCAGCGAAATTTGTTCGTGTCCAACACTCCCTTTGAAAATGTAAAGTTAGACTTAACTGTGTATAATCGAGGGAATAATGTTCCCTTCCCCTTTTCAGTTAAGGTTATTTTTCATGAATACCCCATCGCCACATAACTTTTTGCAAACCCTAGTCTTGGTGGCACATTGTATGGTAGTATGTAGGGGGTTCCTTGAAATCCATATATTCTCGGTGATCTTGTATTTGGATATGGGATAATGTCACCCCAGTTATGTAAAACCCTCAATTCTGGTTTCCTCTCCTTCGGCCTAAGGAAATCATGCAGTTCCTGAGGGATCCTAGGTACATTTACCATCAATCTAGCCCTCAATCTTGTAGCAAAACAATTATCAAATTGCACATAACTGGTGCTTTCCTTATTACAGGACAAATCTGTAGCCCATATCTGTACTGGAAATCTTTCTCCATTAAGTGATTGTCTTAAGTTCATATTCTCAACAAAGAAATTAGCATTCTCAAACTCAGAACCTTATGCATCAACGCTAGGTGCAAAAGTTGAGTACTAGTATCACCGTGCAAGCTACTTGATTAGCTATTATCCTCTCCACCAAAAGAAGCAAAGTCATATATTCTGAGAGAAGTTAGAGATTTATTTGCACCCCATGAACAATAATATTGTCGACATTCTTGCACCAAAGGTGAGGCAAAATCTGACATAGTGAATAGAAGTAGCCGGGGGAAGGCTTTAAAGCACAATTCAATCCTAAAGGGATTCTTAGTCCTGGGGCCAGTGTGAAGTGCCGGAGCCCCTACCTTAACTATAGATGAGGTGGAAGCGACTTAACCCTAAAAGGGTGGAATTTTTGTATACTCTGCTTCTTCATTTCTTCCAGATTAATAGGGAACCAAGTCATCACTTGGCTCACTCAAATCAAAAGTCTATTGAATAAAATTTCTGTTAATTTCTAATAGAACCCCTCCATCATTATCTCTGATTACCTATGTGATAGGGTCATATCTTTTGGCCACTGCTCTAAGTAAGTCCACATCAAGGAACACATTTGGAACAACCAGCTTTCCTATGTTGTACATCCATCAATTTGAAAAAGGATGAGGAAAATTCCTCTATCCATACCATAATCTAAACATTTCTAAGCCTGTGAGTGGAACCCTAGCATCAACAATGTTGGAATTAGTACACACCAACCCCTCCCATAGGATTTTCCCTCGCATCAACACCAAACCTTTCCTTCTCTCATTTGTTGATAATAGAAATTGATCTAGGAAATCATCATACAAGTTTTTTTTCAAATACTCAATATGGCCAGAGTGCTGCTTGGTTGGCGCCATTTTAGACAAACTAGGGACTCACTACAATGTTACACTTCAAGTGGCTATGACTAAGCAGAGATAGGAAATTACAGAGTAAAAATATTGCAATTCCTCATAATTTATGATTAAACAATAGCCCTAACAAAATATTTTAATGAACTCAGTGACAAGCATAGAAAACCCCCCCTTTCCCAAATTTAGGTGCAGAATGACTGGGAAACAGAGAAAATTAACTCACGACTTTTTTCGCACAAACTCCAATTTCTGGCAGCACCAGCTTGCAATTTCACCTTTGGCTCTGAAACTATTTTCACGAAATACTTGGATGCTTTGTGATACAAATGAGACGAGTAAATTGATTTTATGTCGATCAAATTCTTCCAGTGGATGTCTCATCCGCCATTAAAGCTCACTCGCGGGGGGCTACACGAACGGCTCCAACCATAATTTTATACATATTTAAATTTGAGCTGTTGATCCTTCAGTTTGATCAAATCATCAATGGGCATCTTCAAAAAAGGCTGACATAATCGCCAACACGGCAATAAAGGGGACCACTATGTCATATGCTGTGAAGGAATGCCACGTGGTGATTTATCGCGATATTGCAATCCTTTGATTTATCATCGTGGGATGGCGGGCACCATCGATATTTTTACCATAAATCCTGCTCCTTCAAAAATGGTCGCCATCCTTTTCCTTTAACTGTCGAGCAACTTTTCCCTTAAAATCATAACATCTGTGTTGAAATAAAACACGTGCATCTTACAAGTGTATTAGTAATCCGCCCCGTAATACATTTAAAACCGGTGAACGCTTTCTTCACTCCTCAGGCTTCATTGGATGACACGTGGCAGGCACCTGTGACATCGCGATCCCAAAATTCCTAATTGCGGGATGGCGAGCACCATCAATCTTGAAGAGATAGCTCATCAATGGTCACACAGATTTCATCCTTTAGGAAGGGCACGTGGCACCTGCCCGTGATATCATGATCCCTGTAATCCCTAATTGTGGGATAGAGAGCATCGTTAATCATTTGTTCTTTGTTAGGGTTGGGATAAGAATCTAACGGGGCCAATCGAGACTTAGGAAATAAAACCCTGCGGAGGAAATAAAATATTAAAATCAAAGTTGGGTTTTAATTTTAATCCGGTGATGTAAGCCTAAGCCATTAACTCTAGTGGTCATGTCGCCAACGGCTTAGCCAAAGCCTTTCATTAAATACTAACCATGCAATGTGTAGTTTTTCCAGATTCAAAGATATGGGAGAAGATCTTGATCATACCCTACCAACTTGCACACCTAAGGTGTCGCCCTGTTATTTGGCGCGAGGTCAGGAAAAGGCAGATGTATGTCCTGTATGGAATGTGGGGCCCAATCTCCATTATTGAGCTCATAACCCATGGTTTTAAATCAACAACCAAGATCAAAAGCTAATGTAAATCTCTGATGTTCCCTGCTAGCTCGTAGGAGGAAGATGAAGGTTGGTGAAGCATTAATGAATTATTCCTTGCTTATGTAGTCACGTCAATCTTTATCTGTGTGAAGATGTTGTTGTTGGCAATCATGAAGGGTGATATTTGGATTCTCATCCAGCTCTAGTTAAATGGTGATAGTACATACACTACCAAATTTCCATGTTTGCACATGCATATTTACTAAGCATTGATGAAGGTTGCCATTACCTCACACAATAAATACAAGAGGAATTAACTGCTAATAGTGTCATTCTTGTAGCAATAAGAGTGCTTTGTGGGTTGAGTCTAATCAAGTTTGAGTGCTTGTCTGAGAAGAGAAAATGAGTAAGTCAGTAAGGAGGTCTATTCGTTTGAGCTCACAAAATCTCGGTCCTGCTACTCAGGAAGGTGCTTTGGTTGAGCAGCAGCGTCCTGGAATTGCAACCTTCTACTGCTTTGGTTGCAGTAGTAGGTTGGAATTCCAGGACATTGCTGCTCAGCTGGTAGATGACAAGGCAAGTAGTGTGTGCTGCAGTCTGACCAACCTTATAAGCCCATTGACCCTTATGAGCAGCTTAGATAGGTGATGTAATCCAAGACAGGCTTCCGGTGTTGTCGGTATTTAAGTCACTTAAATCACGGTTTGCCCTCTGATGAGGAAGTGAAATATGTGGTTCGATTGGCTGTTAAAACCCCAAGCAGACGGACTAGAACCGTATTGGGTAAGGACAACAAAGAAGAGGAGGCTGAGGGTCTACCGTATTGGGAAACAACTAGAAGCGGGCATGTATACGAGTCACGAGTGTTAGTAGAGTAGGGGTGGTGGTAAATAGAAGTTGTTGGCCAGATTACCTTCATGAGATTTGGTTGCCTAGTTTTTAGTGGATAGTGACAAGGGATTTTTGATGACAATTTGTATTCCTATTCTTTTACGCTACTGGATTCATGCCTACACTAGCCTTTTGCAGATTCAGCGTGTGTAGGAAGTTTTGTAATGAAAGTCAAATGCAATAGAGAATTTACATTCAAATAATTTGTGGTAAATGTTGAGCGAGAAGCTTGTTGCTCTCTTGTCATATAAAGGGTACCGGAAGCTCATTTGTAGGGAGAAAAGCAGTAGAAGCTCTGGCTAGGTTTTGAGTTGAATATATGGGTAGAAAGATCTCGATGAGGAAGTATTGTGTGCCATTGGCTATTAAAAGCCCAAGCGGGCAAAGGAATAGAATAGATAGCCTATTTTGAGTTTTGGATGAATATATGTAAATTATCTTAAATTATCGTGAATATGACTTATAAACATAAATAAACATATAATTCTAATATATTTTTCTCTCTCACATTGAATTTGAGTGAATTTTAGTGAAATATTAATAGAGATTGTCATTTAACTACTTTGGTATTCAATTAACATTTTATGTTTTGGGTTTGGTTAAAGAAAATCAATTAAATGCTTAAATGGAGTCTTAGGATTTACAATTATTTACAAAGTTTGATAGTAGTAATATATTAGAGAATTGAGCTCCATAATGAAAGGTATTATATGAGTAGTCCATTCTATTAAATTCTTGGGTCATTTTTGCTAACAGTAAATGGGTAACTAAATATTTAATTGACAAAGAATAAAAGAATAATATGTAAATGGGTCACTCCTTCCTCTGTTCTCTCCCTTAACTAAACCCTTAACCCTTTAAACTCTAAACCCTTAGCAATGGGTGTGTATTAAAAACATTATAAAAGTATAAATTACACAGATTCTAATAGAATTGAATGATAGAGAAATGGCGATGAATGGGAAAATCTAAGGCACTTCAATATTTTCGACTAAAAAGTTAAGAGTTCAATTAGGATGAGTATTCACTTAGGGTTAGGTTTAGGGTTCAATTAATGTTCAATTTGGGTTAGGATTGAGGATGAGGTTGGGGTTTAATTAAGGTTATGAATTCAATAAGATTTCAAATAGGGTCAAGGTTAAGATTAGTGTTGGGGTTAAGGTTCAATTAGGATAAGAATTAGTGTTAGGGTTAGGATTAGAGTTCAACTGTAGTTCAAAGTTAGGGTTATGGTACAATTGGGACTAGTGTTCAATAAGTATTCCACCAGGAGTTATGATGAAATTGTAATGAATCTAATTAGGGTTCAATTAGGGTTATGATTAGAGTTATGAATCTACGAATTAGGGGTTCAATTAATGTTCACTTAGGGTTTCTTTCTTGGGATAAGTTTATTGTATGGTACAAGTGTATTTTATAAAATTAATATGTCAAGAATTAGTTGTAGATAATACTACATGTGATTTTTCATATGGTATTAAATTGTAAATTAAAATTGATAATAGATTTCCTTCCTTCTTTTGCATTGTAAGCTACCATAATATATGGACTTAAAATCCTATTCATATTTTTGAGCTTTTCTAAACTATACAACACGACATCCAACAAATAAATTTGTTATGCATTTTTTCCAAGCACAAATCCTTAGAATTATTAATGTGTTACTTAGGTTAATTGTTTATTGCAATAAATAAATATATGCTAATATATATATTATGGATTTGAGGGAAAATATTAAAATATTTATATATATAGAAAAATTTAAATGCAAGGGATTGAAGTGCATACCTTTGCTTTTATTAATGTTGATGAAGATACAAATGTTGATGAAGTGCTAAATTTGATGACATGATGATATAAAAAACTGGAATATCTTTGCTCTATGTGGCACTTGAATTTTTTTACAAAACTATAACTAACTCTACATCAAATTTGTGACTTTGGACCTATTTTGCATCAATAAATATGAGCCTTGACACATGCCTCCTAATCTAGCATACAATATGTACTTAAATGCTCAAAATAGTTGGGAGTAGTGTTGAGATTGGTGGATCTTTGGGAAGGTCCAATGCTTCACCTTTGTATCTCTCCCTATAGATAGAGGTAGAGATGAATAGAATGAGGCCAAAGGGATAAAAATAGATAAAGAGATAGATGGAGAGATAGGGGATAGAGGGGATAAGAGGAGAAGATGGCAAAGATATAAGGAGATAAGAGGAGATAAGTAGAAGATACAGTACAAAAATATGTAATTTTTTAACCATTTTCCTATATATTTAGTATTAAAATTTTTACATCTTTTAACAATTCAATATATAATACAAATAAAATATAGTTAATAATTTAATTAACTAGCATACCTATATTAATTAATAATATATGTAAAAAACACCGAGAGTTATATTTATGAAGATGCCTATTGACTTGAAAAAATGCTTACATTTTCATGAATATGAATTTGGAAAGCAATCAATTTGATTTCATTATTGTTTGTGTTATTGTTTATCTCAATTCCCATATATAAGGGTACACATTGAAATTTGAAATCATACCAACTTCTCTATAACAACAATCAACCAAGAACAATAAATTTAAAAGCAAAAATGTTCATCAATCATTAGATTTAGTATTGACATCATCAAAGAAGTATATCATGACAAAATGGCATTAACTAACTTAGATATATCTGTTGAAAAGGACCTTTTGTATAATGTGTGAAAACCCAACATCATCTTGTTTTTCATGCTTCAAATGTTCCAATTCTTTTTGTTATTTACACACACATAATTTCTTACGCCTTCTTCAAAAGTTGTAATCCAAGTGAATGAAGTATGGTCTTCCACTTTGCATTGAAGTATATAGTTATAATCACATTTAGGAAAGTTTTATCACATTTTCCACAATACCACTGACCATTTTTATTAGTGTTTACCTTCTTTTTATAGTGCCTATCTCCAATTTTCAAGGGGCATGTTGTATAAAAAAAAAAATTCTACCTTAATGAAAGATAAGGTAGCTTTTATCACTATCCAATAAGGTTTACCAAAGTTGGCAAGGTCTTGATCCTGTATTTGTGAGATACTAGGGTTAGGAACAAATAGGGTTAGGGTTGGGGTTCAATTACGACTAGAGTTTAATTAGGGCTAGATTTCAATCAAGGCTAGAGTTTAATTAGGGTTAGGGTTCAATTAGGGTTAGGGTTAAGGTTATGGTTTGGGCTAAATCAGGGTTAGAGTATAATTAGGATAAGTGTTCACTTAGGGTTATTGTTAGGCTTAAGATTGGGCTTAAGATTTACTTATATAGTATTTTGGATAATAGAAACAATTTTGATTGATTTAATATTTTCTAAATTCATTATTGAATTTAAATCTTATAATTTATTCTCTAAATGCATTATAGAAACAATGTATGAGAATTTATTCTATTGATTTTGAGGGTGAAAGTGTGGCTACATATATAGGGTTTCTATACATAGTATTTGTAGGAAAATGGTATCTCTATTTTGAATTATTCTAAACCTTGTTCCTATGTAGTAGTTTTTAAATTCATTTTGTTGTTATACTCTATAATTAATAGTTTATATATTGTACTCTCTCTATACATGATTTTTAGCAAGATTAGGGACACTAATAGAACCTTCATTTATATTTTTAAAAAGACTAAGAAATGTATGAAAATTTGACAACATGAAAACCATGAAAATAAAAGTAAAAATAAAAATTTAACATAGTAAAAATGGCCAATCATGTGTCGAAAATGAAAAGAACCATTTGTTGTTACTCTAATATTTCAACCACATGCCTAAAATTACCAAGTGCATTTTATAAATGTATCATGCAAAGGAGCACAATATTGGGAATCAATGTGAATGATTCTCATCAAGAAATTAGACAAGCTTTGAGATTGAAGGACCCAAGCTCTTTGCTTAAGGTTTTCAATGAAGATTTAATTAGCCACTAATAGGAACAATAAGAAAATAGAGATAGAGGGAAAATAAACCCTAATCTCTAAGAGTGTTGTGCTAAGAATTACATACACATCTCATAAATTTCAATAGAGACATGAAACACATTTATAGAAATAAAGGAAAGAAATAGCTATTTAGATAGTTATTAATCTACACAAGATTAGGACCTAGGTACTTCAAGAGATTAATAAAAATAAGTTTTTATTTATAATTTTTAAATTTGATAATTTTGAAATTATCATAGATGTAAAGTAAAGATAAAATATTTTTCAAGAAAACAAATAAAAATGACAAACCAATAATGTGATTAATCAAGAATAACATGATATTGCAAAAAATATAATAAATAAAAGAATATGCATAATTGTACATAAGACATCA
>VDFB02152756.1:0-34116 GCA_007258455.2 Sequoia sempervirens
CACCTTTGCAAGACATTGATAAATGCATTTGAAATGGTCCAAGACCTAGTGTGGATGTGAAAAACACGTCACAACACTAAATCAAGGCCTTATTAAGTCTAATTTATTACCAATTATTCCCCAAATCAATCAAGTTGCCTTTTTTATATGGTTCAATTTGTATATTTTATTGACAAGTATTTTCCCTTTGTTTTCATGTACATGTTATATAATACAATATGCTTATAGAAATATTTAGTTTTACAAGTTCTTATTTGTATATATATCATGGATAGTTTTGGTTTATACATTAATTTACTAATATTTATATCTTAATTAGAGGTATATTTTCTTAGAATAAAGACCTTAATGTAGTTAGCATCAATAGAATAAGTTAAATTCCAAATTTATGTAGATTCCAAAATACAATCCATGAGCTCCTTGAAATACAATTTTTTATTTATTTTATGATAATTTTTGAATTATCGCATATACTTATTATCATTAAATTTAATTACCACATGCCAAAATATTTTTAAATGTATTTTATTCACATAACCTAAAATTGAATACTTGATGATGTGAGATAATCAATCATTATGTTAACTAATTCACATGACAAGATATTCATCATATACATACATTGTCAAACAATATCATAAATACTTTTCTATAAGATAAATAAAATCAACAAAACTCTACCATTAAACTTTAACTCTATAATCACATCAACCATAATAATATTTATAAACTATTAAATATTTTATTATATGATTGAACTATATATTTATAAATCTATTTGATGCTGTATGAAAATACCTCGTATATTTAATATTTAAATCATTCATTTAATATTATAAATGAGACTCATATTATAATGTATAATGAAAAATACTGCCAGAATTATCATTAGAACAATGACTATGTAACAAACAATCAACATTACAGATTATAATGTTTATCTTAAATCATTATCAATTTTTCTAAGTTAGACAGGTACAATAGTCTACAATAGTCAACATACAATAGACTATCATAACAACTTTATACTAAGTACACATAATGCAAACTTTATCAAGTTAATCATATTTTACCATAAATAAAATTTGAGGTCTCATATACCATTTACCATTTACCACTAAATCATAATATATGTAATTATGTGATTTTACTAAGACTCTGAACGATGCTTCTACGTGTGTAGAAATTATACTAAGACTAGCCAATTTGGACGGTGCGAGCTGATTTCAGATATATGGAGCTGTGTCTGTTATTATCCGTGTTCGAAGATACATCTTCACCAACGTTTATTCCAGTGTTTCTTCTGTGATGGGAGAATACAGATCTAATAAGACCATCACAGTGATAAATAAGTGATAAAAAAATTTAATAATTAAGCATGGTTCAATAGTTGGGGTATTTTGTTATGTTTTTATGAATAGAAAAATATAATAAAATATAATTAATGTGTCATGGTATTTTACAATTTCATTAAAGATTGAGAATTTGTTAATTATTTTTTTTCATTTTTATGTTGAATTTGATAGTCATTGTATATCAAGATATTAATATTTAATGATAAATATGATATTTCTAAAATAAGTAATATTTAAAACATATATATTATTCTAAAGTGAAATAAAATAACTTCAAAGTTATATTAATTTGAAGTTATTTTATTTTATATAATTTTACTTTGTAACTATTTTGTTTACTACATATATAAACACATAAATTTTATTATATCTACATTTAAAAAAAATAAAAAATTACCACTTGTTTTAATACTTATATATGTAACTTTTACTTTTTCTTTTGAAAAAATAAATATTAAAAAATTATTTATTTATGTGCTAATTATTTTACAAATATTATGTTCATTATCAAATATTAATATTTTGGCATATTATGTTCATTATCATAGACCTTAGATTTTACATCCGTTTAATAGATTTATTGTAATCTTGCTCTCCTTAAGGAGTTGTGATTAACTATTTATTAAATGGAAATTACCACATGTAAATTGTAATATGTCAATGAATTAAATAATATGATTAATGTTGTATTTTATTTATTAATTAAATAATTAATAAAATATAAATGAAGTATTTCAATTATGTAGTTGATTTTTTATAAAAGAAGTTAAGCAATGTGATTAATATAGATACAATTTTATATCTATATTGCTTTTTATATATATTTTAAAAATTAAATAATGTGTAATTTATTGTATAATATAAGTAGCAATTGAGGGTGTTGAACCATTTACACATAAGACCCACAAATAAGCAAAAATAATAGCAAAGACACAAAGAACTCAAAGGCCACAAGCTAGAGACATTACTAACCCAATAAATAAAGAACAAAGATCAAAGTTTTTAAAAAATATACAAACATAAACTGCAAGAGCACCAAATAAATCAAACATTGTTTCTCAATCTTCCTTGAGAAACTTAAGTAGATCCTAGTTATTAGAACTGGTGCTTGCTCCTATGTTGCTTTCATAATTTCTAAATTTACCTTTCAACATAGAACACAGAGTGATCGTTGAATGGTGAATGAATTTTTGGGTAAAGCGAGAAAGAACTCTCAACATCACTTCAATATCATCAACATGAATCTTTAAAATAGCAAGATCCTCTATAACGTGCATAGAATTTAGGAATGTGTCCTAGTTAAGGTGCATGACAAGGGTGGATTCCAAGTCTTGAGAGCACATAAAAATTGCATTCAACTCAAGGAATAGGCCCAGGTCATCAATATATTCATTCACCTCCTCCTCTTCTTCATCATTATTATTATCTTCATCATTCTACTCGCTCTCAAACAAGTCACTTGAGATTTCATCCACACTAATGTTAGTGGTCAAATAGCTTGCAAACCTATGAGATTTCCTAACACTCAGATTAGGGTTGTTAGTCTCCTTTACAAAATTTGACCCACTTTTAAATTCTTCCTTTCCTATGGCATTAGTATTCTTTGTCTCCTCCTCTTCACAGTTGTATTCCTCAATATAAAATTACCTAAGGTTTTCTTTCTCTTCTTCCATATGGAGTTTTTGGCACTAGTGCTTTCACTTTTACCTAAGATTTTGATCAAGTTATTCTTTAGGTCACATAAACTCATAGTGGTGAGCTTGTACATGGAGGTGTGGGGGATTTTAGTGGACTTGGACTAAGGATTGGAATATTGATACTCATGTACGGGGTGATTTATGACGAGTGGAATTCTTTATCTTCCCTTTACTAGACAATGGCTCAAACTTCTCAATAGGAGAGTCAAAAAGGTTATCATCAAGAAACTTATCCAATAGTTTGGGTTCATCAATATGAAAAACCCTAATAGACTTAGGTGGACACAAAGCCAAATAGAGCAGGATGAGAGGATTTCCATGGTTTTTAGCCAACCCATCCAAATATTAAGTGAAGACTCAATTTAAATAACAAGTAATTAGGGAATCAATTGTTAGATTTATGAAAAAAACACAAGATACAAGATTGAATAGAAATTAGGAATGCCTTCCATGCATAAGAGTTACAAATAAATATTTAATATTTTCTCAACAAGAAAGAACTTACAAAATGAACCTCAAGAGTAATAATGCACCTCATGTGTGATAATACAATGAAGATGAGTTCTCATAAGAGAAAACCATAAATAAGAATGGGCTTAGATCATGAAAAGTTTCAACATTGCATGTGATAAGTCAAAATGATCTAATAATAGCTCAAACTAATAAAAATAATAATTCCTATGTTTTAGATTAAGCGCATATAGTAAAATTATACTAATAATGTCAATGGGCCCTTGGTCTACTAGTGAAGTTGAAAGTTTTGGAATGAGCTAACCAGGGATCAAGTCTTGCTGAGTGTAAAGCCTCGACGCCTAAAAAGGGATGAGGTCAGGATTGTACCCTAGGTGGATTTTGGTGGAATGGATACCCCTCAGTCCTTGGCTCTAAGCTAAAGGGGACCCCCTTGAGGTATCTCAATATATATATATATATAAATACTAATAATCAATGAAATATTAATTAATTATTAGCTAATGAATGATTACACTAACACCCCCTTAAGTGAAAACTTAGAGAGTAGCTAAAAACCTAAAAAGATAATTCTTAAAATGTAAAGAAAACATGAATGGGTCCCAACAAACAAGGCCTGATGAGTTACCCATATACAAAAATTGCAATCTATTAAAACTAGAGAAAAAGAGAAAACCTAATGGGAAAAAATCATCTCCAAAAGAGAGAAAGGTGAATGGACTACAAAGCATCCAAAATAGTTTCCCAAAAAAATAGGAACATCAAGAACATTGTTAGAGTATGTAGAAGATATAGAAAATTGTCAAATGATGACTGATACAGTGTTGAAATGAAGAACCTCTTCTAAAATACATGATGATTAGGATAAAGAAGACAAGAATTTGTATGAGTTCCTCCAACAACAATACTCAAGTCATATGGAAAATAAATGAAAATGTCTAGAAATCAAAGATATAGATGGAAAATGAATGTTCATGAGTGACCCCAATGATGCTACTCAACCATGGAAGATGCAAGTAAAAATACAAGTACAAATAGTCTAAAGAACTTTGATCAAGTGGAAAAATAGGGTTGCCTCTATAAACAAGCTCACACAAGAGTGCCCATATGGTAAATGGTCCATCTCATCAAAATTCATGGGTAACTAGTGATTGCAACCACATGGTACATAGGAATAGATACTAGATGAATAGATCACTCCTAAATGAAACCAAGGAAGCATTAGCACCAATAATATAAACCTCTACATTATTCAAAAAAGGAAGAGCCAAGACAAGTCCATTGAAACTATGTATCACCAATAATTGCATGAATGAGAACCAAGAAAATTTGAAAATGTACATAATTTACTACCTACAAATAAAAAGGGTGTGAAAAATAAGGCACACATACATGAGGAAATAATGTGTGAAATCCAATATGATTACAAAAGGCACAATAGAATGTGTGAAATCCCCAAAAGAATAAGTACAATAGTGGCACTTTATCTTAGTGTGTATACAAAAGAGAAAGTGCATAGAAAATATTTATAAAATACCCAAATAGGAATAAATGTTATAATTACATGTAGAACAACTGAAAATGAGTCATCCCACATAATAAGAAAGTTTCTAGAACCTAAAACATCTAGTGATTCAATAGAATGTGAAAACATAAAACACTAAATAAAATGTACTAGGAGAAAATATAAAAAAATGTACATGGATAGTTGTGAAGAGCTCTAAAATACCTTTCCAATGGTTTAAGAGTTGTGTAGAAAAGAGAAACTAGTCAAAAATTGTTATCTCGAGATTTAGAGCAACACTGTTAACTTAAACGGGTTGTATAATGCACTAGTAGAAAAAAAAATAGAAGATGCAAGATTAAGCAACAAACAAAAAATTAAAATGAAGAATAGGAACAAATAAAAACTATCCAATAAAGTAACTTATAAAACATGTAATGAATGCACCAACATGCAACAACATGCAAGGCATACAACTTAATATTTTATGAAAATATTAAGTCACTTTGACATGCTTGACATCCCACTAGACACCTACCTATTTTGAACTCCCCCTTGACTTGTAGTCTCTCTAAGTGGTTGTCATAGTCTCATTTATTAACTTTCCAAAATCCTACCAAGTGATAACTATGAATGAGTGATAAATGTCATTATGGCATACCTTTGAGATGATTTCACAAACACCTCCTCCCACTTGAGTTCCCAAGAAACTAGTGGCACAATTGCATGCTTTTCACCAAACTTGTATGATGCCAAATCATAAGAAGGTACCATAAATGGAAAAATATAACTATAGTGCACCTTTGAGAGGGTTTCAGAAAATCCTCTAGCTAATTCAACACCTAAGTGAAAAGCTACACAACATCATGCTTTGCACCACACATGTAGGAATCCAACTCACAAGTGGGTCCCAAAAAGTGTTATAGAAACTTAGAAACATGTCACTTCAGATTTAATTACTACAAAGGTAGTAAATTAATTAATTAATTAAATGTGAGACTCTCTAAGGTTGAGAAATCTTAATCCCAATAGTCTCCACACTAACAAGATGCTACAATAACATCCAATATGTTGACCATATCAAGCAAGAATTATCACTTAGATGTAGGTGTACCAATCCAAAGAACACAAGCATCAAATCCAAGTGATAAGGAAGGCTACGGGCTACTACCACAACTCCACTATGCTCAAAAGCTTTATAGAAGACCATTATACCCAACTTCAAACCCATTTCCAGAGTACAAATTTGAAGTCCAAACTTTCACCAAGAACTAAATTGGGCATGAATGTTCTAAAATAGTTACGACAATAAACACAAGTGATTATTCACATATAGCTAAAAAAACCATGTTTCTAGAAAAATAAACCAAAAAAAACACTAATCCATACAATCATCCATACCTCAAAGGTATACAAAACATCAGTAACTTATTTCAACAACATATCTAATCCATACATTACAATATCAAGCTCCATGTGTCAAACATATCAATGAAGAACACACACATACAAGAACTCTCACTACATCAGTAATGTCAAATCTAAAAATAGACCTTGGCATATCAATTCTACCAATAAATACTTATACTAAGGTGTGACATATAATTCAACAATGTAGTAACAAAAAGAAATACAAAAAGATCCACACATGCAACACAAAATTACTACATAGTCTATGATAACATGTCACCATAACTCTCCCTGGTCCTCCACATCAAACCATGTAAAAAATAAACTCCAAGAAGAAGCCATATAATAAAGAGAAAACCTCTATTTCTTATCCAAATCATGTCCTTTTGACAACACCTCAATGCACCAAGTTGTTCCAAGTATGATATCCTTGACAACCCCAAAGGAAAAGCCTCAACAACACTCAAACATTTAATCTCACTATATCAAAAATAACATGTATATATCATGTTACCAAAATGGATTTACCTCCCTAAGCAAGAAAGATCAATACTCATAGCATTCCCATATTAGGAAAACAACCCAATAATCCATAAAAAAATATTATGAATGAAATACCTAAGGAGATAAACATGTTGTACACTCCTTAAGAGAACCATTCAAAACTAGAAAGCACAAATATAGATCCATCTCCATGAGAATAAAAAGAATGAAACACATATTGCATCTATAAAAAACATGGGCTATATCTTTTAGATGATTATTTTCCCAGTAGACCAAATGTGGGGAATGAGATTTCTCCTCCAAGATATACCAATTCTCATAGATTTATCCAAGAATGGCCTCCTCTCAGGTCCATTAAATGAACTAACATCCATATCCAAGTGAAAGGACCCTCAAAATTTTTGTTGAAACATAACAACTACCTCACCTAAATCTCCAACTATCTATGAGCATCTACAACTGATCAATCCATGCTAAAACTCCATATGGAACATTGGACTCATGAAGTTCTCAAGCACATGACCATGATATCCAATACCAAGAGAACTAACTAGACCATTGTCAAAGCTCCGACCATGGAATCAGGAACCCAAACAGGATAACATAATATAAGAATCTCCTCCTAGGGGATCACATGCAACATTGCATACATTTGGGTCTTAATAGAACATCTATCATGCTAAATCCTTAAAACAACAGTACATCATGAGATAATATAGCTAACACACTCTAAACTAAGAAACATCTCTAATCATATGAATATTACCATCTCCTACAATTAAACTTGTAAATGTGAAAGAACTCTTTTACAAATAGAGGATCTAAGAGCTCCTCCAAGACATCTAGAAACACTAAGAAGATCATACATCACCAATAATGAATGCACACCACTTCCAAAGCTCCCATTAAACTATGATATCAAGCTACACATGGAATCACGACAACCATATCATAAATGAATATCATACATGGTCCACACACACTCAATTGTAATCCCAATAGCTCTAGAGAACAAGTAGAACCAAAATCTCCAAGCCAAGAATTTACAACCACATGCTATAAGTCCCATAACTGACTATCTAAGAACTCAACATATATTCTCTCGTTGCAATAAAACATATAAATATACAAATTACCATAGAAAAGGTCAACTAATGAATTTCACATCAACACTAAATCAATCTCATGGATATAAATAGTTGAAATATGAGTAATAACATTACAATGAAATGGGTGATTATCCCATACAACTACATAACCCATAGATGATAAAACATTAAAATGTGCAAACCCATCATCACATTAGTAAAATGCATAACTGATATATCAAAGAACATATCATGTAGATTTTAGGACTTAAACACTAGACCACCAACAAATATGATTTTATAAATCTACAATTGTTTTCATCTAGAAAACTCTAAGAGATTGAACATAATATTTTTATAGATCTATAACCTATATATTTTTCTTAATATGTAAACCTTGTAAAATTATCTCTGTGTAAATCTAAAACAACTTAAGCATCTGTAATAGATCATGCTTATATCATTTGAACAATTGAATACTCTAGGTCTACGCAAACCCATAACTTTTCGAACACAGGGAGACTGTAAACCATTAGAGGAAATACATTGTCCAGAAGCTTATAACAACTTTACAACCACCAAAAAATCACCAATGGTAAAATATATACCAATATTTCCTTAATGAGAAAGCTACAAACCTCCTCATACCATGCATGAACCATACATATAAACCTAAAACTATCTTACATCTAGATAACCCTAACGCTGAATCTAGAAAAATAGTTCATCTCTAGATCTACTAAACCACAAGTTTTTACTAACTATGTAAAAAATATGAAACCAATGTTTTTACAAACACACATGGAAAATTCTTGGCCACTTATCATATAGAAGACTCACAAATATTAAAATAACCTTAATAGTTATTCAAAACAATGAAATATTATGAAATATGCATAGCCATAAATTTTTAACAAAAAATTTATGGAACCCTCAAATCCAACTAAAATGAAACTGAGCCATGCAAGTACATCCAACCAAAGGAAGAAGAGTTCAGAGAACTCCAAGCCCATTTGTAAGAAAAATCCACAACCACCATTCCATCTACAAGCATATAGAGTATTTAGGCTATTCTAGAAACTTTTAGATCATCCAATCATCAACTCCATAGTGTACATGTATTTCGGTTTACAAGGCCTTCCAATTCTAGGGACTAAATCCAAGTACCCAATATATACACATCAAACCATAGTCATAATAACACAAGTTTATCCATATGACTAGGGATCCAAAGCCATACACCTAATATGAATACTCTACTACACATGACCATAGAATGAAAGACAACCACCATGCATGGGGGTCATAATACACTATCAAACAAGAGCTCCAAATCAATTTCATATTAAATTAAATCTCATGATCAACTAAAAAAATACTCCATCCTCTCCATTGCTCAAAATGGCTACTATCTCCCAAAAAAATATCGACTACAAAACTTCCACCTAGAGAAGTATTAATAATTAGCTAAATTATTAATAAATAGATTCCTTCAAGCTTGAAAAGCTAAGTAATCACAACAAAATAAATTTCCAAAACCTTAAAAACCATGAATTATTTATAAAAAGTAACATGCAAGTACTATGCAAGCTCATGCAAGTATGTGAAAATCATATACATGTGCATTCAACACATAGAACTGAGTGTTGATTCCAAATGAAGAAAATATGAACTCATAAAGCCTTCCAAGAAATATAATACACCTTCAATATCTTATATTTCTCATGA
Source organism: Sequoia sempervirens (assembly GCA_007258455.2). NCBI lineage: Eukaryota > Viridiplantae > Streptophyta > Pinopsida > Cupressales > Cupressaceae > Sequoia > Sequoia sempervirens. Next base: position 9,758 of record VDFB02152756.1, read on the forward strand.
TACAAGAACATACTACTATGTATTAAAAAGGAATTAGACACAGTTTAATTTCCATTACATTAACCCTTAGAGAAAGGATAATGTATTTTGTAGATCTAGGAAAATTTTGGCAACATAATGGCATGCAAAATTAACACTTCATGCAAGAAAGATAGAAAAAAGAGAAAAGACAACCATATACATGGGGAAAACCATTTGGGTAAAAACCCCACACTCCAAAGCATTGAACCAATGTAATAATATTTAACAAAAGGTTACAATACACTTGTAGTCTAATAGCTTTAATATGGAGATTACATCTCCAAATACATTGAAGATTATATCTTGCTCTTCTAGAGAAAATTTGACAACATAACCCTAAAATAAAATTATCCTTTCGCACAACTCCTCAAGCAAGCTCATATTTTCAAACCTCTAACATGGGAACCCAAGAATTCCATGTTTCATCTCCACAGTCTCTACATAGATTCAAACTAAAACAAAGAACATGCACAAGTCCAAGTTGTACAATAAAGAAACCTACCAAATATTTAATGACATGCACCAAATGCAACAACATTGAAGGCATCCAACTTATTATTTTATGCAAATATCAAGTCATTTTGACATGCATGGAATCCCACTAGAGAAAATATAGCGTCCTTTCTATTTTGAACTCCCCTTTGACTTCTAGCCTCTTTGAGTGGTTGTTATATTCACGTTTAGCATCTTTCTAAAAGTTTTATAAGTGATAACTACAAAATAAGTTACACATGTCAGTATGGCACAACTTTGAGAGGTTTTCATAAACACCTCTTCCCTATTCACTATCCAAGTCATAAGTGGCATATTTTTTTGTTTTCCTCCAATCTTGTAGGAAACCAACTCCCAAGTGGGTTCTACAAGTCAACACATGTCACTATAGCACACCTTTGAGAGGTTTTCATAAACTCCTCTTCCCAATTGAATGCCTAAGTTAAAAGTGGCACAATATCATGCTTCTCTCTATACATGTAGGAAGCCAACTCATAATTGAGTCCTAGAATGTGTTATAGCAACTTAGACAAATATCACTTAGGATTCAATTATAGCAAATGGACTAAATTAGCTAATTAAATAATACTAGGACTCTCTAAGATTGAGACACCTTAATCCCAACATAAAACACACAAGACACAAGATCATATAGAAAACAAGACCACCTTCCACACATGAGAGATGGAAAAAATTATTTTTTATTTTCTCAACAAGAAAGAACTTACGTAATGAATTTGAAGAGTGATAATGAGCCTCAAGACTAATAATACAATGCAGGTGATTTTTTATAAGAGAAAACCCTAAATGAGAAAGTTGTTAGATCATGACAATTATCAACATCACATGTGATGATACAAAATGATCTAATAATAGCTCAAACAAATAAAAGAGAAAAGTAATGTCTTAGCTTAAGTTCATGAAGTGAAATTATACTAATAATCAATTGAATATAATTAATTATTAGTTTAAGAATGATTATTCTAAAATCTAATTACATAATTATTCCTAAAATAGTTAAGTAGTGGAAGATGATAGAAACAAAAAAAAATTGAACCTCTTCAAGTGATATATACTTCATAATGCGAAAGCATACCTTGTCACACAACTATGGGAGCTTAGCTCTACCATATCTTACATGTAGAATAATTGGAGAATCTCCTTTTTTAAAAATATTTTCATGCTTTCCATGTTAGGAACCTTGCTATTCATTTTGAGTTTTCAACCATTGTAGGACAAGCCAATAACTTGGGAAATGATTTCCTCACTATCTTCAAATGAAATGCCCCTAATTTTAACCTAGAATCTATTCTAGGAGCTCACAAATTTAATGGAAAAAAATTCATCATTTCTACTAAAATATTCAAGAAATGGAGCAATCACCCCTTTAACATAGATGTTCCACAACAAAGATGTCCAGAAAGACCCCCCAAAAAGGACCAATATTTGTGTATTAAGTCATGTTTCATTAGTGTGCTAATGTGGCATCACATGATTTGTTTCTTTTTAGATCTATAGAATACATTTAATTCAATTATGGGTAATCATCATCAACACTAACAACTTTAAAGTCACAATTATTGGTACAATATTATTAAAAATATTGGACATTAAATGAATAAATACTATAACAACTATTAAAATATTCTCAACTAGTGGATTTTTTCCTTACCACTGATCGATCAACATAAAAATATAAATAAAATGCTTGATGAAACTTAATCAAGTACAAGTAAAAGATTAGTGGGGAAACGAGGAGTGCAATTATTGTTGGCTTTACCCACTCTCCATTGCGAATGATTGAATCTATTGAGTTGGACTCTAGTTACTGTAGTGGCATAAAAATATACTTAAGATTAAAGACATTGTTGAGAAGAGATGCATGAGCCTCATTGAATGCAATGCATTTTCCATGCCATTCACCACCATTCTGCATGTATATCATGTACTAATTGATTTGTTTAGACACTAAATTTATTCATAGTTTGCATGAGTTGAAAATTTTGATAGCAGTTAGCAATTTCTTTTCATCAATTAACTACCAATCTTTAAGTTTTTCAAAGAATTCATAATAGATGCATGTGTAGATTTATTAAGTCCCCAATCTATTGATTATGGATTTATCGATGGATCTAGTTGGAAAGAGGTTACATATAAGTTTAATAGGTTGTATAAGCCTAAATGTTGGCATGCTAAAAGAAATGGTCGTAAACAAAGTTTGAAGGTTTGAGTCAAGTGGTTAGAAATGAGTAAGTGGGTACTTACCTTCTATAAGAAGGGTAATAGGTGGGTCTATAAGACTAAAGTGATGGTAATCTTGCACACTAAGTTGCTCAAGTTTAGTTAACAAAACTTCAAGGTCATATTGTGAGTCTCAGAATCAAGGGAGAGTATGTTGAGAATTGATGCATGAGCCTCATGCCATGCAATGCATTGACCATGTCATTCACTACCATGCTGCATGTATATCATGCACTAATTAATTTTTTAGAAAATTAGTTTATTTATAGTTTGTATGAGTAGATAGTTTTGATAGCAATTAACAATTCATTTTCATCTATTAATTGCCAATCTTTAAGTTGGTCAAACAATGCATAATAGATGCATGTGTGGATTTATTAAGTCTCCAATCTATTGTTGAATGCTCTAAACTCATTGTATGATTCCTATGAAAATACAATCTACAAAATGTAATTGATCATGGGAAGATGAATAAAATATGAATTTTTATGTGTATGTGGTTAGAAATGAGTAAGTGGGTAACTAGATTCTATAAGAAGGGTACTAAGTGTGTTTATAAGACTAGAGTGATGATAATATTGCACACTAAGTTGCTTAGGTTCAGTTTAGAAAAATTTAATAACATATTGTGAGTCTTAGCATCAAGTGAGAGTATGTTGAGAGTTTATGGTGATCATTCAATTCTGCACGACCTTGCACTGCCATTCACTACCAAAAATCTTGTGATCTCTCAAGAGGGAGAGAAATGAGTAAGTGGGTACTTAGCTTCTATAAGAAGGGTACTAAGTGTGTCTATAAGAAAAGAGTGATGGTAATCTTGCACATTGAGTTGCTCAAGTTCAATCTATAAGACTTCAAGGCCATATTGTGAGTCTGAACATCAAGGGAGAGTATGTTGAGAAGTGATGCATGATCCTCATGCCATGAAATGCATTGACCATGCCATTCACCGCCATGCTACATGTATATCATGCACTGATTGATTTGTTTAGACAATCAATTTATTTATAGTTTTGCATGGAGGGAATTGAAAATAGTCTTTTAGTTTTATTTTTATTTATCAGTTAATAGGAGCTAATGCATGCATGGTAGATGCTATGAAAAGATGCTACAACCTCTATAAAATACTCCTATTTTAATTTGAAATATATAGTCTAAAAAATGTAATCTCTTAGAGAAGTTGAATAAAATATTGTGTTTGTTTATTTTTTGTGAAAGTATGTTTTTCCAAGTTCTTTTGGTTTATTTTCTTTATTTTAGAATCTACAGACACTAGTAGAAGACAATCACTGCTCAAATAGAACATAAAGTGTAGAGAGAAAATACAAAATCCTGGATCTAGTGACAATAGTAAATGGTTGAATAAGACTTATGGCTTTTGCAATACATAGAGACAGGGGGATATGATAGTAGAGAGTTTCACACATTACTAAGATACCATACTTTATTCTACTTTCTAAGGATTGTATCTCCTGGAGCTTCATATGGTTTAATATTATTATTTTTTGATAATTTAATGTTTTTTATCTGAGTTATGAACTAGTCATCCAGTTCATTTTCTGACATGAATGTGTTGCATTAATTTTGTAGGTTAAAATTTGTGAGCTCCTCGACTCAAAAGAGGCTGCAAGCCTATAAATAGAATGGTCCAGCAGGGATGCATGCAAGGCCCACAAGCACACTGATTCAAAGGGGCTGAAAGTAAGGAGTAAGTGGTCTAACAAAAATATGAATCTTTATAATAATATCTTCAATGCACAATTTAACGATCACATTATATCCTAAATGAAAAATATGATTTAATATTTATCTTAATCAAATTATTTATTTTAATATTGAACAAAGAAAATAACAATGTAGAAGAATTATATAGAAAAAAGAGTTGCAAAAGAAATGTTCAAAACCACACCTATAGAAAAGATAGCAAAATAGAGCTGCAAGAGTAAATTAAGTCCCAAACCAAGAATAAATTAAACAAGAACTTCATTTCAGCTCCTTTAAAAATTATTTTGAAATCAAGTGCTAAAAGTAAAGTCATAAAATCCATAGTATGAGATGCTTAATCTTTTTCCATTGTCAGAAATGGTCACATTCAACATATTTCGGATCCTAGGATTTGACATTGATGCTCTTTGCTAATAATTGATATGTTTCCTTAAAATTTAGAGATCCTACACCTAATATCATTTGGCACTAGGTTTGGATATTTGGGATCCCATAAAAGCCTAGTTACCTATACCTTTCAACTCCAAAGTGTGGCCAAGTTATATGGTGATCTCTTTCCACATTATTTCTAAGTGGAATTCCTATATCATTTTTAGGCTAGTGTGCTAGATAATGTTTATGAAATGCTTGACTATGGATAGGTTGTCTATGATTATAAATAGACCATTGTTCACTCGTATGAGCTTTTTGTTGATAAACTTAGGCTTGTGAATCATTATATTTGGCTCTGAGTTCATTGAAAAAAGTTAATCTAGCATCTATAGTGTATTCAAAATCATTTGCATTATGTTAAACAAGTTCATAAGCATCATGAAAAAGTTTCATATGTGAGGGTGTAAATGATATAGGATGTTAGACAGTAATAGAGCTTCGGATTTTGTACATTCACATTCTAAAATTGATCAAGAATATTTTAGTTTCTATCTATATTTGGCTTCTAACTATTATCTTTCAAAATTTAACACCAAATTACTACTTTCTAACTTTGTTGGAATTCTTATATTTGTCTCTAATAGCTACAACAAGATATTTTCTACTAGAGGTACCTACATCAATTTCTTGGGAGAAGATAGTAGCAAACCTACCCATTTCCTTGACTTTGCACTCAGTATGTTATATTTTGTGGGAACATTAGAATCTTCCATACCAAGAATAGGCCTTCAAGATCTTGTACCTTACAATTTTAAATTTGAAATATCTTTTAATATAATTCAATATTGTAGATTCATAACTCTTCAAAAAAGAAGAGAATTTGATCAAAGTTCTTACACTTTACTTGGAATGAAATCCCATCATTGTTCAACTCTTCATTATATGATAACATGAATATATTTGGTGCATCCATAACCTTTAGGTTTTGCAACAATGACACTATTTGTTGGTGATAAGAACTACAACTTTGTAATCCTAAAGGTCAAGACAAGCCTTAGGGACTATCAACCTAGAATTATGAGTAAACTTGTTATTCAAGAATTGACAATTAAATAGCAATTCATAAGGGAGGATTGATTTTCTTCACTTTATTCTCCACTATACCTAGTAGGGTGATCTTTGAGGTTAATTATAGGATAATTAAAGAGAAATAAAATAACATGTTATGCCTACACTAGACCCTACCCTGTGCATATGAAAAAAACTAGAATTTGTCATTAAGATTTTAGCATGCTTACATACCAATATTAAGACCTATAAACCTCTATTGATTAGATTACTTAAATCATGCATACAACAAAGATGTAGGCATATTTTTGTGCCCAATAATTTTTGCAATTCAAAAGTATCCTTTAGATATATGTCTATAAATAAAAAGAATAAAACACAACCCTCTTATAATGTTTCTAGCATTGAAACTCATAGGATATTGTATGGTGAATAAGAAATGGTTGTGTGTAGTTGAAAGAAATGCTATGATAAGTCTAATGAGAAAGAATGCATATTTTTTTAATTTTAATTTTATTGTGGTAGAAGAACAAACTGTTGGAGACCATTGCCTTGATCATATTTGGGTGACACAATAAAACCTCAAATCCAAAATATAAACGTTTTTCTAAACCTTATGACTAGTAGTGAGATATGACTCATAATAAAGAGAAAAAGGGTTTTGTATGAAAATTGTATAAGATGATTGCATACTAATGTATATGCATTCATAAACATTCATGCTATCAAATTTCATATCAAAGATGAAAACAACTCTCTTGAAATGTGTGCAAGAAGACACTTAGGTCAATAAAAATCTATGCAATAAAATCACCTTCTCAATGTCTCATACATATACATGCATTGAAAAATTGAAGCTCAAATTGCAACACTTAACACACTAGACTAGGTCAACAATAAAGAACACATAGAGAATATATAGCAACACAAATATAACAAACCTTCATGATATAGGAAAAACTGCATATATATGCAAAATATGTCTCATGAAGATCTAATGAGTTTGTGATAGATGTCTCGACATTCTTCACCTAGCAAATAAATTTAATTCTCCTATTTCTCCAACCAATTAGCACAACCACCAACCAACTCAACCATTAAAATCATGATAGGTCCAAAAATTCACTCAATCAGTCTTGCATAAGATATGCAATACCTATATAGTTTGACATCATGAACTCCGTATAAAAAGTACTACAAAAATACAATTGAAGATCAATTTATTCTCTTGATTTCTAAGGGAAAGCAAATCTAGGCTACATAATCACCACTCTTGTAAAACTTTAAGAAAAAATGGCCATAAGCACCTCATAAAGAACTTGAACAACATCCTTTAAAGTATAAGGATCCATGTATAATTGTATTTTAGATAATAGAACAATTATATCCCACTTCATTAATAACACTAACTATATCTAGCTAAAAATCAAGACATTGAGTTGAATCTCCTAGATATTCTTTTGAATCAATACCCTAACATACTCTTCCGACAAATCAACTACCTAGAGATCCCCTTTCATTGACAATAAATGTCATAGAATATATGAATCTCAAACCTAAAAAACCAACTAGGAGAAAACTTGAGCTTATAGCTTTTTAAATGGGGACACAAGTGAGTTCGAAAAAGATACACACGGATAATTACTTGTTGTGTAGAGTTTATCTAGTAATAAATATGAAACAATCACGACGCCGACTATCACATAAAACTTGATTAACCTTTGGAAAGTTAAGCCTTGAGTGAGCAGACACACTAGGCTCACCATCTATACCAACTAGGAGATTCGTGGCACCTTGCTATTCATTCTCGCATTCATGGATCCATTCATTTTGGTAGGAATTGCTCTATGGCATCCAACTGCCTACCTTGCACTGCCTCTGTATTTCTTTGTGGCTTGTAAGAAAAAACCATCTATGTCATCTTCAAGACAATGGCCAATTAGCGTTCATCAACGACCTCCCATGTAACACCTAATGGTTAGAAAAAAGTTGAAAGTAGTTCATTTTATTAAAAAGACACTTTGTGCTGCAAAGGTTTCATCCGCTGTAATCAGGAAATGCCAAGCAACATCCAACACACAGCCTCTTGGATGATAAAACAATGAGATTCGAGGCCACACCTTCATCACCAACAAACTGTGCCCTTGGCCATCAGGAACTAACCGCATTATATATTACGAGACTCCAATTCTTACCAAGACCGGAACCCAGAATACCAATGACCTAGAGCACAAATCAAGCAACACGAAGTGGAGATTAATTGGCTTAGCCAACTCTCTGCTATGAAGGATCGAGTTCGCTAACCTGGTAATTGGTAATTTATAAAGGGAAAGAACATCAATTAAAAACTAGTGATTCCCACCAGTCGCTTTGTTAGCCTACATTGATCTTCATGCAATAAGCTAACTAAGCAACAACAGTTAGTTTTCGTCAATTTCTGTTTATTAACAACGAACGAAGGTTGACGTGCATATTTCCGTCAATTTCTCTCTGTTAACAATGGACGATGATAGACAATGGACGATGATAGACATGCATAAGCTAACTAAAGCAACAACCGTTTGTTTTATTTCCTGCAATAAGCTAGCTAAATAAAACTGTAGTTTGCTTGCTTTTCTCCATCCCTTATCACCGCAATTTTTGTTTCTACGGTAGCTCTTGTAACTATTCTTCATGTATTTTTACTATTGAGGAAATATAGAACTTTAATTATGTTATTTGCTCTATTCTTTTTCTCTGTTTTCAATCTGCAAGTTTTTCTTGCTTTTCCAGCCAGACCTTTATTTCATTTTGCAGGTTCAGATTCAATTCTACATGCTATCAAAGCTTAAGGGAGCTAGGAAGAAGGAGAATTATTTTTTTATTTTTTTTTTGTAGGTATTGAAGATTTGAGCTGTTGACAAGAATGGAATTTCGAACCTCTACAAATCTCTCACCATATAACTATTACGAATGGAAGCCAAAGATTCTGCTTCAACTCAGAAGTAGAAGCTTATATCAAATAGTCATGGCAACAAAGGTTGGACCAAATTCTGCAGTTGAAAAATTCAAATATTTCAACTGCATGGATGGGGTCTTCGGTCTCCTATGCTTATCCATGTCTCTGGAAAAAAAAATTCATGTTGAAGCATGCAAAACTCCAAATGAGGTTTGGATTACGCTGGAGACTCTTTTTGGGAAGTAAGATGAGATGCAAGGTCACATTCTTGAAATTGAGCTCAAGTTATTAGATCCGAGGAAATTTGAAAATATTCAAGACTTTTTCACAAAGTTCAAGGCCTTATTACTCCAGCTAAAAGGATGTGGAATTGACAAATCCTAGTGAGAAAGAAAATTAGTTCTTGCTATTTTGTCAAAACTGGGTCCAAAATATGTTATATTTGTCTTCACTTTTCGCTTTAACTGATTCCTTGATACATGAGCAAGATAAGCTCATAAAAAGGGGTACATTAAAAATTCCAAAGCACGTGCTCTTATTGTGCAAGCAAGTGGGAAGAAAATTTTGAAACCCAATCAACAATCCAAAGGAAAAGGGAAGAAGGAATCGGATCCAAGAAAGGGAGACAATCCCAAACCTCCTAATCAATCTTCAAACTTGAAGGAAAAGAAGGACAAAAAGAGGAAATCAAAGTGCAGTTATTGTAATAGTGATTACCATCTAGAATCATCATACATGAAGAAGACCATTGACCTCATGGCACAAACACTTCAACAAAATAACCTTGGTAACTTCATTCTAGAAAGTGCCAAGAAGAAGGAAGAAAAGGCACCACAAGCAATAATTTCTATTCATTCTTCTCTAGATGCATGGATCCTTGACTTTGGAGCTTCACACCATATGGAAGCTACAAAATAGTTCCTCTTATCTTTGGAACCATATGATGGTCCTCCTATTCTCATGGGAGATGACTCTCTAGTAAAAGAAACTGGAAAAGGGAAGGTAGAGCTTGAAATTGGAAGTTTTGAGAATGTCCTACACATTCAGAAGCTTCTTGTCAATCTTCTCTCTATTTATCAAATGACACATATTGGCACTAGAAGGAGAGTTGAATTCACCCTAGATGCGGTGAGCATATTTGACTTTTAAGACAACTCCAAAACTACTATTGGCAAGACAAATCATCAGTCTCATTTGTACAATTTTTTTTTACTTCGTTGCTAAATCAAATTCTACTTTATTTCTAACATATGAAAATGATGAAAGTAGAATTTGGCATGAAATATTTTGTCATTTAAACTTTAGATACATGCAACAGCTTAGCAAACAAGGGATGGTGTAGAAAGGATTTCCTACCATAGAATTTTCCAATGGAATATGTGAAGGTTGTGCTCCTGGAAAGCATTTACAAAGGGGCATGCATGGAGAGCCTCTTCTCCTTTAGAGCTTGGTCATAGTGATCTTATGGGCCCGTTTCTTGAACCTTTTATGAGCCAAGCCAAATATGTGTTAACATTCATTGATAATTGTATGAAATACATATGGGTGTATTTTCTCAAATTCAAGTTTGAAGTGTTTGAGCATCTCAATATTTTCAAAGCTCATGCAAAGTAGTCTAAAGAAATGATCAATCTCGTCTGCATAGATAATAGATGGGAGTATGTCAACAATGATGTCCAACATCTTTGTGATGAAGTAGGAATACAGTTGTAGAACACAGTTCCTTACACTCCGCAAAAGAATGGGGTAGCTGAGAGGAAGAACCGATCTTTGAAAGAGATGGCTAGTTGTATATTGCATGTAAGGTCCCTTTCCTCAAAATTGTGGGTTGAAGCAATTAACTGTGCTTCACACATACAAAATAGATCTCCTCACAAATCTATCATAGGAAGAACACCTTTTGAAGCATGGAGTGGCATGCAACCATAAGTCACACATTTTTGCATTTTTGGATTATGTGCATGGGCTTGTACTCCTGCAACCAAAAGGAAGGGTATGGAGTTTCAAAGTAGAGAATACAATTTTGTTGGATATCCATATGGTGTAAAGGGATGCATACTACTAGATCTTATAATAGAAACACTCTTCATTGAGAAAAGTGTCTACTTTGAAGAATTTTTTGCACATGCATCTTAGGATAAACATACCACCACCTCGGTGTTTCCTCCTCTTATAGATTTCAGAGAAGATACATACAATCATTCATATATGATTTCAAATATTTCTAAATCTAATCTAGAGGAAGATGAGCATGCATGGGACAATCCACAACCAAATCCTGATTGGGCTTCTGACGATGATTCAGTAACCCCTATGAGAAATCAAAGAACAAGGAGCTTAAGCGAGATATATGATGCCCCTCATGCACTCTTAGCTACCAAACCCATCATGCCACTGCATGCCTATGTGGCTATAGCATATGACCCTCAGACATATGTAGAAACTACAAGGAATCCTCTTTGGGAAGCTACCATGGAAGAGGAGTAAAACTCGCTCATAACAAACCAAACTTGGGACCTAGTTTCGCTTCCTTCCAATCGCAAGCTTATTACATGTAAGTGGGTCTATAGAACAAAGAAAGAAACATATGGAAATCTAAGTAGATAAAAAGAAAGGTTATCAGCCAAAGGCTTTCAACAAGTTCATGGAATTGATTATGATCAAGACTTTTGATCCAGTAGAAAAAATGGACTCTATTTAGATGGCTCTTGTTATTGTAGCAGTAAGAAGGTGGGAGGTTCACCACATGGATGTGAAGAATACATTTCTTCATCGTGATATGAAGCAATAAATCTACATGGAGCAACCACAAGGGTATGCAAAAAATTCATCTTTGGGTGAAGCCACAATAGTGGTTTACAATTCAAGTGAGGAAGGAAAACTTACAAAAATGACCCCATGGCAAAAAAACCTGATTTTAGGGGTTCGTACGAACCTATAGATTCAAGCAAACCCTTTTAATGCTTTCCCGCCCAAAAACCAAAGAAAATCCCTTATGGAAGGGTGGTTTGCTCAAACCCCTAGGGGTTCATTCGAAACCCCTTACCCCTCATCCCCCCCTAAGACACAAAAAAAATCTAAATTTTTACGCTTTGAAGCTCGGGTTGAGGATGAAAATGGAGTAGTCTTCACAAACCCAATTGGAAGCAGGTACTCCTTTGAATGAGCTATCCAATGAATATAATTTTAATATGTTTTGGTTTTATTATGTATTTGTTTTTTAGTTTTATTAAACATAGGTTTTGAAAGGAAATAAAAAAAAGAGCAATGGAAAGTACTAATAGAGAGCAATTGTTTGAAGGAAAGAGATTATGTAGCACCCCATCGTGCCAACCCCAAAGGACAATTAAACAATAATTACGGCCCAATTTTTTTTTTTTTTTTTTTTAAAGTTAACATAACATACATGCACTACACATTAATTCATAACATGAATTTCATTTAAGTAGATTCACTAACACATACATCCCTTGGGGTACACGAGGAGTCATTACGAGACTTAATTCCATACATCAATGATAAGGAATAAAAGCCAAATTTAATCCATGACAAGGAATACATATAAAACCATCAATAAGAACCATTCACTTAAATAAATACAACACTTTGAATAACATCTAATATGGAACGATATCCACACAAGGTTTACCAATGACAAGATATTACATCACATCCTTTTCATTGCTTTACACTGTTCAAGTCTTACAATGATACAAAAATGTTTCCCAATATGGGTAGGAACCACATGACAAGATAGAATGGTACAACTCTGGAGTCGCCACAACAGCACCAATCCACACCTCTCGATCCTTGACTGGGGACCCAATGGGGTGCTTAGCACGTTCCACCCGACCACGTGGGTCTGAAGACCCACCCCCCATGCTAAGGAGCTGACAAGAAAGAGACCTCAACCAAGAACATCCAATAGGGAACCACAAGACTCAACGTTATACAAAGGTATCATAAAACTCAAGGATTCCATTGACATAATCAACAACATGCATGAGTCAACAAAATCAAATAAAGCTATGAAAACTCATCACATTTAACCCAAGCAATAACAATTAAGCAAGTCACCAAAGAACATCCATAAATCATTTTCACAAGAATTTGAATCAACCATACGAGTACAAAACTAGAAGAACCAATATAACATCCAAAAGACATTTCCAGAGGAAACAAAGAACAAGGCATACAGGTGTCTAGTGGAGAGTGTCATCGCATAGCTCTCATGGGATCTCCTGGACCTTCCTCCAACTTGAGGCGCCAGCACCCATCTATGGATCTCCTGGCCCTTCCTCCTACTTGAGGCGCTGGCACCATAGGGTAGCTCATGTGGAGCCGATAACCTCTCATGAAGACGAGATTATGACTTTGCCAACCACGGCCTTCTCAGTCTATCATTAGTCTATGATAGCCCTAATGCATAGATGAGGTATCCAATATTTATTATCTTGTGTGTTTTACTACCCATCCCCTAAATTCTATTTTTAGGTTATCACTTGTTTAACTACTCTTACGTGGGTTCTCCTGTGCACTTCCTCTTACCAGAGGCGCTAGCCCCCACAAAGAGCCACTCTCCCTAAGACCCCTAACATAAACCAAACTAGGAAAGGGTTGTACCGTAACAGATAAAGCAAATAATCTCAAGACCAAACCACGCGAGGCATTAACCATCTCGCTATAAACACATAATCAAAGTCTCAACAATTCATGTACAACCCTTTTTAAAATCATGATATCAAAACACTTGCCACATCAAGGGCACCTAAAGAGAGAACATCAACTGACAATAATTTCAAGCCTCTAGAAGCCAAAAGAACGACAATCCACAAACAAGGAAAAATTGAAGCAACAAAAGTAGTCAACTGATTCTCAACTCAACTTAAAAATCAACCCAAACAATCAACACAACAAAACATCAAATCAACCACAGTTAATCAAGATCAAATTAAGTTCCAAATCAAATCCAAATCTAGAAACAACCATCTGGGCATCTAAGGGAGACCTCAATTTTCTCCTCTCAAGATACCCTTACAGTTGGCACACAAATTACCTTCAGCAAATTCAGTAGACATGACAACATGTAGCCATTAACAACCCACATTCTCAATTCGAAAACCAAACCACTCAAACAATCAAGTCATTCATATTCACAAGAGTTCTAAGTACCTATCTATACAAAGGACTTACGAATCAATGGTAAAAAGAGTATAAGGGAAACAAGTTTCAGGAGATTGTCTATCTTCATTTATTTACATTTCCCTTTTCACTAACAAATCATACTTGACAATCATGATAACAATCATAGACGAACTCGTGAATAAGCACCTCAACTATTATATAATTACCACAAGACCAACATTCAAATCATATTCCAAACATATCCTCCAAAACAAGCAAACAATCAACAATTTAATCAAGACAATTTAACCACTACAATCATTTAACAAGCCCCATAATCATAATGTCACTATTGTTTCCAAATTACAATTTCTACTATATTAAATCAAGACATAAATATATTTCTAATTTAAAATCAAAACTAAAATACAACTTTCAACTCTAATCACACAATTATAACTAGTTACTTTCACATATTTCTTAATACTAAAATTTCTTTAAACTCAACTTGATAAAAATGAATATAATTTAAATACTTACTAACCTTAAGAAAATAAATTAATATAAACAATAATTTTCAATTAACTTTTAAAACATTAACTACATGTACAAATAAAAGTAGATATTTTTTTTACATTTAAAACAAATAACAAATAATAATAAAAAAATCTAATTGCACGATCAAAAATCTTAATTATATTATCAAGACTATTACTTAATAGAATAATTTAACACAAATTGGATTAAAACATCCATACTAAAATTCACTAATTATCACATAAAGTATTCACTACCAGTTACTAACATATGATTTGTCAGATAGGAAGCGATTTAAAGGAAATATTACTAAAGCGGTAGTTATGGGTGTATCTGATACTATCAATAATAGGTAGTGGTAGACTCACATAATGCCACCAATGCCTCTGCAAGTTAGAAGTATATATAATCTAACACTAAATTTCATGGTTGTCAAACTATCAACACAGGATATTTATAAATATATATATAATCTGATCACTATAAATAGGTAATGTTGTTACCATACAAGGAGTTGATCATTCTACAGAGCAATAGATACCATGACTCCAGTTCTGCAAAGAATGGCTAGGATGTTGATTACCATACTAGAACATGACGCCACTAGTCAGGGAATTAATTTTTTTAATAACTGCAGCTGTGATAGATTGATAGTGGAAACAGAGAGATTATTTAACTTCTACAACAATCTATTCTCAAGTGCTACAGATGCGACCAATTGCCAAAGGGATAAAACAAACATAATAAACCTCTACAAGCTTCTATTCCAGGCACTACAACTATGACAAGCACCAATCACGTCAGGGAGGTTATTTAAATTAATACACCCTACCATATTCAAGTGTGATGACTGTGACAAGTTGCTAACAGAATCAAGGAGGTTATTTAAACTATGAAAATATTATATTTTATTTTTAGTGCTGCAATTGTGATAGATTGTCATCAGAATCAAGCGGGTTGTTTAAATCTTTAAACTTCCTATTATGTTCAAGTGCGCGGCTGTGACAGGTTGCCAATGAAATCAAAAAGATTATTTAATTTACTACCATTGCAAGTCTAGCAGTTGCAGCTGTGACGGGTTGCCAAAGGTATCAAGAAGATTGTTTAAACTTATACACTCCCTAGATCCTAAATATATCAGTTGTGACAGGTTGTGAAAGGTATCAGTGAAATTATTTAAGTTTATACACCCTCCAAAGTCTTACACGTTGCAGCAGTGATAAGTTACTCAAGGAATGAAGTGTGGGGATTGCAGAATGTGCAGAAAGAAAAGGGCTTCGCAAGGAAGCTCTCAAAATATTTGGTCCTAACCCCGTAAGCTTGGCTTGTGTCCAAAGTATGCGCAGTCAGGTAGTTTGGTATATGAGGGCCGCACATACTTCACACGACAGTACCCTTAATGCATTGCATATATAGTTGATCATTAGGAGTGCATGGCTGACCTTCATGCTGGCTATCTTGGAGATAGCCCAAATCTTATTACTAAGATACTAGTTATACCTATGGTGCCTGTGGATCATATACAAATATAGGCTGGGAATTTCCAGCAACACTGCTTTTTAGGGGACCCTAAAATGCTGCGACTTATGTTCTTGCAGAAGCAGACATGCATGAGTAATGTGGAAGCTTTGGAGTAAGGAATGGCAACGTTCTCTTGTGAAACAATTGGCAGGAATAGCTCTTGTTTAAACTAACCCCCTTTTCATGAAATCTCAATCATATTATAATCTTGCATGAACTTATCATAGAGAAGGTGATTATGAATGCTGCAGGTTGCAACCATACGGTGCCAGACAAGGGAAGGCCAGAGACCACGGGAATTTATGTTTCCATACTTTGGGCTGTAATGAATTTGAAGGGAGCTGGTTGATCTTAAGAGTTCTCTCTGAAATTTTATAACAATTCTGAAGGTCCAACCAGGGAACTACTAGAGCTTAATAGCTGCAGGCCGTGACATGGAACACATTGGCTGGAGGGTATGCGCAGAATGGTTCAGCTAAAAGGCTTTAGAAGCTTTCAAACAAATTCAATTGGAAGGTGTAAAAAAAAAAACAAATTTTATAACCTTGCTAGCATCTTGGATGCCTGTGCTAAAAAGGAAGCGCTGCAAGGGGAATGGGCATCCATCAAAGCATAAGGATAGAGGAAATGTTATCAGAGGTTGAGGCTGTCACTATTCTAGTAGACAAGTAAGCAATATACAGAACCCAAGACACATGAATTATTAATAGAATACCTCAAAGAAATGTGATCTCTTGGAATGCAAAGAAGGTGCAGGTTAAGCCCCAAATGGATTTATTTAAAAAGGATTAACAACTTACCAGTGATGCAAGGCGAAAGAATGTGTAGAGTACAGGGAGATTGGCTGCAGGGTAATGGTACAGAGATGGACATGGCTCTTTCAATCTGTTCACTAAGATGGTTCCCTACAATATGCAGACCATTCTCCTCCCCAATCAAAGCATTAAATTTATGTATATCAGGCAGTGTTGACATACCTATGAGTGCTCTGGCTTGATCAAGGTATCTTCCATTCCTCCCTCTGCTTCTCCTTTTTTCATTCCATTTCGCAAGCCCCCTCTATTATCAGAAACTTTCAGCAAAAATAGATTTTCAAAAGAAAACACAAGATCATCGAGTTTGGTAAGTTTCTCCTTTGGAATTCCATTTCCCAACTGTGCATGTGCATGATTAAATCTTTTTATCTCTTTTAAAAAAAAAAAAAAAAATTTAAAGCAGAAATCAATTAAAATCAATAAAAGGCCTCACAAAGGAAAATAGCAAGTTTCCTTTTTAACTTATAATTCACCATTACTGATGATCTTTCAATCTTATCTATTTTATCATGCTAATTTCTAGTAAAGATAATATTTATTTATTTATTTATTTTTGTTTGTTTCTTTTTTTTTTCTTTTCAATAGTTCTAAATCTTATCTTAGTATTATTTTAACAGATTTAAATTATTATCCTCACATATTTTTAAATTATCAATTATAATTAAATATGACACTCTTACAATAAAATTTAATTTATTTGGAAACTAACATTTATTTATTTTATACTTCATATATTTAATTTATTTAATTATTGTTTTGATTTTCTATATTCTTGTAGGGAAATTTTAATTTAAATAATGAATTAAACAAAGCCATTATGCTTATCAAGCAATTCATTCACACCGCAAACAACAACGCATAGATAAATACTTATACCAATATCTAGAACAACCACAATGGAGGGGTACTATAGATTACCAAATAAGTTGAAGTAGCCAAACCAAGCACCACCAAAGCAAGAGAGACACAAGAATTTGTTAAGGGGAAAAAACAAGAAAAAACCCCAATATTATGAATGGAGGAAAAATGCCTAAAGAATAATACAAAGAGAGAGAGCTTCAGCCTTAGCTTGCTTGCATGAGTCTTGAAGAATGAGAGGAGAGGCACTTCAATAAGTAGAGGTGAGAATGAGGAGTTAGTATGTAACTCCCAACTCAATGAATGCCACCATTCATCTATGCGTGTGCAAAGTGTCACCTCTTAAGGAGGTGGTTACAAATATTCCTTAATAAAGGAATTAAAAAATAAGCCATCCTCACACATGTGTGAGATGACAAAAAGACAAAAGACTTGTATGGATTCCTTTGGAATATTCCTACAAGTTAATAAACAAATTACAATTAAATAATAACCTTTACCAAGTAAAGATTAATCTTCTAACATCCCCCCTTAAGCTTTACTTGGGGAGGTTACATCAAACCCTTCAATGGGTTGTAATCCAAGATTTTTACAATGAAATAGAAATTTATCTTTACAAAGAGCTTTGGTGAGAATATCTACAACTTGATCTTCACCTTTACAATTCAAAAGAGAAATTTGCTTGTCTTCAATTTGCTCTCTAATGAAGTGATGTTGAAGAGCAATGTGCTTGGTCCTTGTATGAAAAATTGGATTCTTTGCCAAAGCAATAGCAGTTTGGTTATCACAATATAAAGGAGTAGGATCCTTTTGAGGTAGACTCAAGTCTTCAAGTAATCTTCTTAACCATAATGCCTCTTTAGATGCATTTGTACAACCTTTATATTCAGCTTATGTAGAACAAAGAGAAGTAGATTGTTGTTTCTTACTATTCCATGAGATTGCACTTGATCCAACAAAGAAACAATAACCACAAGTGGATCTCCCATCATTGGGATCACCTCCTAAATCTTAATCAGTATAACCCTTTAAAGAAAAATCACAATTTGCATCATAAAAAAGACCAAGATTAAGAGTACCTTTAACATATCTTAAAATTCTTTTTGCAACTTTAAAATGAGTTTGTTGTAGTTTAGACATAAATCTAGAAACCAATCCAACACTATAAGAAATATCAAGTCTAGTAAGAGTTAGATAATTTAAACTTCCTACTAATTGCCTATATAAAGTAGGATCAACAAAATGAGTTTCCATATCAACCATTAATTTAGTTCTAATTCACAAGGAGTAGAAACACACTTTGCATCATTCATTTTAAATCTATCTAAGAGATCTTGAGCATATTTATGTTGAGAAAGAAAAATACCTTTATGTGTTTGCCAAATTTGCATACCCAAAAAATAATGTAATAGGCCTAAATCAGTCATTTGAAATTGTTGATTGAGTTGAGACTTAACATCACTAAACAAATTTTTAGAACTAGAAGTGATAATTAAATCATCAACATATAAAATAATAATCACAATATCATCTTCACTATGCTTAATATATAAATTTGGATCATTTTTACTTCTAATGAAACCTTGAGATAGAAAGAAAGCATTGATCTTTGAATACCATTATCTAGGAGATTGCTTTAAACCATATATTGATTTCTTCAATTTGCAAACAAGATTTTCATTACCTTCCTTAATGAAAGCCAAAGGTTGAGACATATAAATTTCTTCATGTAAATCACCATTTAAAAATGCACTTTTAACATCCATTTGATGAATAGGCCAATGCATATGAGAAGCTAAAGCAAGAACTAATTTAATAGTTGGCATCTTAGCTACTGAGCAAATGTTTCATTATAATCTAACCTTCAATTTGAGAGAAGCCCCTAGCAACTAATCTAGCTTTAAACTTGCTAACTTCATTATTTGCATTAACCTTAGTTTTATACAACCATTTGCATGAAACAAGATTCTTACCTTGAGGTAAAGGAACTAAATCCCAAGTATGATTAGCAATTAAAGTATCATATTCTTCTTGCATAGCCTTTTGCCAATGAGGTTGATCTTTAGCTTGTTCATAAGTTTGAGGATCATTTGAATTCATAATGTTAGACATCAAAGCATAATTACAATAATTTGCCTTTCTTGTTTTAGGTGGATTTTTAGCTAAATAATCCTCACTTTCTTGCAACAAATTTTTAAACCATTTTGGTTTTCTTTTAGATGTAGGAGTATCATCACTAGAAGAAGAATCATGAGGAGAAAGTTCAACATTTTCATCATCACTATCACTATGAGTAAGAGATGCATTAGGAGGGTTAAGAGGAGTTTCAACTTGAGGATTATCCTCCACAACAATAACTTTATTGTGAGAAGAATCAATATTATGCACTTTAGAACAATCATGAACACCATTTTCAGCAATGCATACATCTCTAGCAACTTTAACTTTGTTAGTAAGAGGATTATAAACTCTATAAGCTTTAGAATGTTCATCATAACCAACAAAAATATGATAAGAAGATTTAACATCTAATTTTTGCCTCTTTTGTTTAGGTTTGTGAACATAAGCAATTGAACCAAAAATCCTTAAATGCTTAAGATTGGGCTTCCTACCAGACCAAGCTTCTTCAGGAGTTATATCCTTTAAAGCTTTAGTAGGAGTCCTATTAATAATGTAAGTAGCACAAAACATAGCTTCTGCCCAAAATTTATAAGACATATTTTTAGCATGTAACATACATCTAGCCATTTCAACAATAGTTCTATGCTTCCTTTCCGCTACACCCTTTTGTTGAGGTGTATAGGGAATAGTTAGCTCATGCTTAATACCAAATGATTTCAAATAACTATTAAAAGCATTATTCACATATTCTTTACCATTATCAGTTCTAAGAATTTTAAGTTTAAAACCAGATTGCCTTTCAACGAATTTATGAAATTCAGAAAATATATCAAGAACTTGATCCTTACTATGAAGAAAATAGATCCAAGCTCTTCTAGAAAAATCATCAACAAAAGTAAGTGCATACCTTGATCCTTGGATGGAGTTATTCTCCATGGGTCCCAAAAGGTCACTATGAACTAGGTGCAACTTATGAGTTGCCCTCCATGATTGACCATGTGGAAAGGGCTCCCTATGCATCTTACCACTCATGCATCCTGTGCATACAATTTTAGATGGAACAATACTAGGCAATCCATCTACCATATTAAGCTTTTGCATTAAAGCAATATTGTTAGCATTTATATGACCAAGTCTTTCATGCCAAACATTGAAATCAATGGTAGATATTAAAGAGCATCTAGATTGAGCAAACTCATAAAATTTGAACAAATTATCATTGTCTAATTTAGCATTAGCAATGACCTTGTTTTGTTTTGGATCAATAACATAGCACATATCTTTGTAAAATTCTATTTTATAATCTTGACAAAGCTTAGCAACTGAAAGTAAGTTAGTCTTTAATTCAGGAACATATAAAACATCATGCAATTTACCATTAGGAACATTCACATCTCCAATTGCTTCTACTTTACAAGTATGATTATTAGCAAGTTGAAGAGGAACATTTGATATATCAGGTTGCATAGACTCAAAAACTTCTTTATGTGAAGTAACATGTTGAGATGCACCTGAATCAATAACCCATTCAAGAGGTTGAGAAACATTAGAACTACAAGTAAAAGCATGTCTAGATTGATTTGCATTATTTTGAAACTTATTATTATTAGGTTTATTTTGTTGATTATTTTTCTTCATAGGATTTTTCTCATTTTGCTTCTTAAAACAAGTATTTTGCCAATGACCATCCTTATTACAATAAGTGCAATGAGGTTTCTTAGAAGAGTTAAACTTTCTAAGATCATTGTCATTATTATAATGAGGTTTGGAATTATAATGTTGTTGTTTAGAATGAGGTTTAAAATTTTGCTTATGATTAGACAAGAAAGCATGTTCATTAGACTTAAGAGTACCAAACTGAATTAACTTAGCCTCTTCTTGTCTTAATAAATCACGAAAAATATCATAAGTTAATTGAGTAGCTAATTGAGCATGAATATTAGTAATGAATTGCTAAAATTGTCTAGGAAGACACTTTTTAAGAATAAGATGAATTAATCTAAGATTATCTAATTTAACTCCTAAAACATCCAATTGATTATTTAAAGCATCAAATTTCAATAAAAAATCATCCATAGATTTAAAATCAAAATACGTCAAATCTTCAAGTTGATCTTGAATTTGAATTTTTCTTGATTCATTTGTACTATCATAAATTGTTTTGAGTTTGTCCCATGCTTCATAGGCAGTTGTACATGTCCCAATGTGAACATAAAGTTCGGGTGACATGGAGATACCTATGAGGCCTAGGGCTTCTTCATTTTTGAGATTCCATTTTTCGATTTCATCTTTGGATGCAGAAGAACCTGGTTTAGATTTAGGATCTGTAGCTACATCTAAAAGATGTTTAAACCGAAAAATAAAGCATATATGAGTTTTCCAAGAATGATAGTTAGAAGAATTCAACTTAATTTCAGGAATTAAAGTAGACATAATTGTAATAAAAAAAAATTCACAACTTTATGAGAAAAATAACTATTGTAAATATTTGCTCCCTCTTGATCAAATTAAATCTTAAAAAAAAACTATTTAAATAAATTGCCTAAAAACAAAATAAACTCCTTATATTGAATATCTAAATTTTAAAATCATTTTAATATTCTTTTTAATTAATAAAAAACTATATAAAATTTATAAATATAAAGAAATTAATAGATTTTTAAATAAAACAATTATTAAAAACTATGAATGATTTATTTTTCTTAAAAAAGAGATTATATATTAAAAAAACTTAAACTTTAAACTTTCATAAAAACACAAGTAAATTTAAAAAACTTAAACTCAACTTTATTTCTTTTAAAAGAAAAGCTTTTATGCAAAAAAGTTTAATTTAGGAACCTTTATTTTAGTAACTTTTTTTTCCTTAAAACAAAGTCGATGAGGAAGCTTTAAGTAAAAGCTTTGATTTTTTGCTTTTCAGGAAATGGGCGGGATAAATTTGAAAGAGGCAAAGAAAAGTTTGAAGATGCAAATTTTAATCATATTTATTTTTAAGGAACAAATACTATGATTCACACAGGGGATGGGAGATTGAAGGAAGGGCGATGCAGAGAGCAGGGCACACAAGGAGAAAAGAGTTGGGTGCTTACTGTGCAGAGGTCAGTGGAATCACGAGAGGAAGGCTGCAACAAAGGAAAGAAAGGCAATGGCCAAGGAATGAACCAAAGCCTCAAGAGAAGTTTTTTTGTATTATAATTATTTATAAAAAAACTTTGAATACTATTTTGAAATTAAATTCCTGTCAAAAAAGTCAAGGTTTAAGATTTTTTTAAGATTTAAGAATTAAAAATTCTAAAAAAGCCCAAAAACAATTTGATATTTTTTAAAGAAATTTCAACATGCAAATAATAACATGCAGATTTTTTCATTTTTTTTTTAAATTTCAACATGCAAATAATAACATGCAGATTTTTTCTACAGATTTTTAAAAAGCAGATTTTTTTTTTTTAAAAAGAGTTTTTGAACTAGGGTTAGATCCCTAAAAAAATTGATTTTTTTGACAAAATGTAAAATATAGTAATTTTTTTTTAGAGATTTAGTTTAATATTCCAAAAAAATTACAAAACTAATGAATTGTTTTAATTTTTTTTTGAAAAAATAACCCTTTATTAGAGGGTTTTTAAATTTTTATGCAAAAAATAAAACATGCATGCAAAATATATTGCATAGATTTGAAATTTGAAAAACTTAGAAATTTTTAGATAAGAAATCTTGCACAAGGGTTAGAAGACAAAAAACAACTAAGATTAGACACTTGCTCTTCTTCTCCTCTTTGAGAGTGTTCTCCAATGGTGTGCTGAAAAATCTGGTAAACCTTCAACAATATAGCCCACAAGATACTAGTAATACCAAGCTTTGATACCATGAAAGGAAATAGAAAAGAGCAATGGAAAGAACTAATAAATGAGCAATTGTTTGAAGGAAAGATATTATAATGGGTCGTGCGCCAAAAGGCAGAAAGCACCACCAAAGCAAGAGAGACAAGAATTTGTTAAGGGGAAAAAACAAGAAAAAACCCCAATATTATGAATGGACCAAAATGCCGGAAAGAATAATGCAAAGAGAGTAACCTTAACCGGCATGGATCTTGAAGAATGAGAGGTACCTCAATAGAAATAGAAATTGAAGGGAGGTTAGAATGTAACTCTAATGTCCATTATGTGTCCCTCTTCCATTCCATCCACTCCATCCATTTCCATTCCATTTCCTTCCATTTCCTTCCTTCTTCTTCATTATCTTCACTCTCTCCCTCTCCCTCTTTCTATCTCTCATCACCCTCTCTACCTATCTCTCTCCCCTTCTATCTATCTCAACTATCCATCTTTACCTATCCCTCCCTACTCTCTCTCTTCCACCAAACTTCACTCTACATATCTCTAACCTACCCCTATATACATATTTCTCTCTCCCTCTCTATTTTCCTCTCTCAATCTCTCTACCTTCCTCCTTACGTCTCTACTTCTTTCTATCACCTCTCTCTCCCCCTCCCCTCTTTACTTTCTTTCTCTCTATCTCACCTCTCTCTC